>JAQGBJ010003703.1:0-11956 GCA_034698345.1 Sphaeridia pumilis | reverse complement strand
CGAAAATTAAGTTCAGCAAGAACACGGGAAACCAATGTACATCACATTACGCATTGCGGTGTGCTCAAACTGTAAATAATTCATCATTCATATAGCGAAATGTCAAAATCTCGATGGATTTAGCCGCTGAAAAACTGGATGTGGAATTAAGGCAGCCAATCACATTGCAGAAAAATGACGCCATGAAAATTTCTGGAAGAAATTAACAATTCCAAAATGCAAACCGGCAGACATCATGTCAGCGCAAGTGTCTCTGAGAAATATCAAAAGGTCACAGCACAGGCACGCAGTGTGGCAGACTTTTCAATGTTGAGATGTATCAGATGATGATTAATTCTCGCAAATGTTCGATATTAATAATAATACATGAGAGCACGTGAAACGGTGGTGATGGAAACGAATGGGTTTTTCCAAACGAGTATGAATATCATCGATCGATCAGTAATATATACTGGAATGATGGATATTCGAATGCTGCAGAGAAACGGCGTGGAATGCTAAACAAAGGGGTGTGAAGTAGCGCAATTTCGCTACGAGTTGCGAATTCAATTTTGCTATGGTATTGAGAGTACTGACTGCTATAGAGCTCTATTTATGGCCAGAAGAATGTCGGAACTGTTACAGAGAAAAGAGCATAAAGATGACGTAAAAAGGAGTGGAGATTTTAGCGTTCCAAAGCGCGCAGCAGCGCTGCGCGAATTTTGAAGCGTGACCCGCTAAGCATCCCACTTTTAATATTTTTCAAAAATACCGCCTAGTTTAAAAACCATTGTCTTTCATCTCCTGCAGACTTATTTGCGCTTGCCCCATTAAATTTTGTAGTTGTAATAGGCGTATTGGCGTGCAGTTATTCAATCGGTGAAATTCGATACAAATGGAGCAAACTCTATACAAATACAATGACAGTTGTCAGCAGATATTTGGATGAAACTTGTGTGACTGTTCAAGAATGGGGACGTGAGTTCAATGAGTAGTTTGAATCTGTATATACACATTTTACACAGGCATTCACATAGGTTCATTCACTTGACAGTAGCAAATTACTTATGTCAAGGGAATCTACTTGACAGCGAATTTTACATCCAAGTTGCTAAAGAACGTCAAGCGCCGTTGCATAGCAACAGCGCCATGATAAGCTCATTAGATTCAGCCACCGCTGCACGCCCATATATTTGATAACGTTCCTTCAAGATCAAAGGTGGAAGGGAAATTCATAACGGATTATAAAATAAATAATACATAATCAGGCCGCCATAATGTTATTCTTCAATATCGAAAGCTGATACATAGTCAGATTCAACTGGATCTTGTTGTTTACGTGCTTTGGAAAAGGCGGACGAGGAAAAAGTTGATTTCCTTAAAGTCAGATGATTGTATGCGATGCCATGAAAAAATTGGCTATGAAATGGCATAGACATTGGGTCGAGACGCTATAGACGCTTCCGAATTATGAATGAAGCCAAAAGTACGTCAGACGCTTCCGTAATTGGACGTTCTGGATAACGTTCAAAAGCGTCAGTTATTACTTTAAAACTGCTGTAGCTGAAATGACGCAATGATGCAGCGTGGTTTTTCTAAGGCGTCGCCTTTTCTGGAAAATGTGGCGAACGCCACTACAAATGACACAAGTGCAGCGCGTGCTGATTCATATAGCTTCTGGAAAGCCGGATTTCCGATAATAGTAAAAATTGACTTTATCTCCATCTCCAGCCATAGCAACGGAACTAGGATCAAATTAGCTCATTGACTTGAGATTAGCAACCAGAAGAATGACGCTGTCACTGCCGCCCACGTTTTTGAACACTTGAATGTCGAAGGTCTTTGATTTGAAAGCCGGACGCTGGGCAGTTCAGCAACGCTGTTGACTGATGGACAGAACGATAACATTAAAGAAGTCATCGGTGGCGGCGTCGCCGCCACCGATTGATCGATACTGTTAATACTCTTTTAATCAAAACATCTTTTTAGAGCTGTTGACGATTCTTCCGATTCCGCGGCACGCATCGTCGCACTTTGTCGATCTAAAAGTTAATCTCTTGCGAGCTGAATGCTGGTCGCGGTGAAGGCTTGTGCTGTGAGAGGTGCTGCTGCGTTGATTAAATTTTTACAAGATATCGACTTGAACCATGTGGTGGAAGCGTATAGGATCAAGGAGACAAATACAGAAAAGATAATGACAATTATGATAGTATGTGAATCAATGACAAAACTACTAGTAAGTAAGTAAGCTGCAAAGGGCTGCGACGAACATGATTCCATTACAAAGGTTTTGTTGTATAGAATCAGCCATATGATGATCCCATCAGCGTAGCGCGACTCAAGCTCCTGCTCATCATGATCATGAAAAGCGATTGCATTCGTATGGGAATCTAACAACGTTGATTACGAGTTGAGCTCCTTGCTGTGGCTGAGGAGTTTCTAACGCTGGCTGAACTAGCGATAGTGCGAGAGGCTTAAGCGCGTCCCGTCGCCGATATGTGTAGGTGGGTAGAAGAAGCGAGCTTCATCATCTCTTCTAGAATCTAATAGCAAACAACAAGTGAGGTATAACAACTAAGAAAAGCTAGTACAAATGCTGGGCCTAGTGTTGACTGTCGATCAGTTGACCTCAAGTAACGTAGCTGCTAAGAAGTATAATTTATTAACAATAGTGTGTGTTTTCAATCAATCGTCAACTGTTCCCTACTAAAAGTTGCTATGTGTTTTACAGAAGTGACCAGCAGCGAACAACAAAATATAGTGTCAACTTAAAGTGAAGAAGACGAAAACAAGTCAACTTTGTCGAAATGAGGTAGCGACACGCTACGACTGAGGAGGAAAAGTGTCAAGAATTCAACAGTTTAAAACAAGACTTTGACCATTGAAAATGTCGACAAAAGCTCTAAAGGTAAGAGAGAGATAGATCAATTCGATAGAATTGCAGTATAGTAGTGAATCATAACCGGTAGTTTTGGTGGATCACTCGAGTGGAACCAAAGGTTATTGTGTCTTGATCAAGTGTCGATTGATAGAGGGACGAGTGATTGATTGGCGAAAATATGTTTACAGGCAGCATTCGGTTGCTTCATGCCAAAGGACGCTCAGAGACGGACTTCCAAAGATTTGGAGAAGCAGCTGAGCATATGGAAAAAGCACTACAACAAGGCCATCAAAATCCTACTGCTCGGTGCGGGCGAGTCTGGAAAAACAACCATTTTAAAACAAATGAAAATCTTACACATCCAGGGCTTTACAGAAAGGTAAGCAAGCAAAACATCCTCATGTCATAACGATAAGACATACCGCCGAAAGGTCGACTCAAGTTTAATTCAAAGTTAATGAGGATGATGATGGAACACGTTGAAACTTGAAGTTAATGGATATTCCACGTTTTAATGTTGCAGCGAGAGGACGGAGAAGATTCGTGACATCCGGAGAAACATTCTGGAATCCATCATCGTCCTAGTCAAGTACATGCAGATCTACGAAATCCAACTGAAAAGTAATATCAATCGACCCAGTTTAGAATTTATCAAATCATTGGAGCTTAATGAGGAATTCGAGTATTCACTGGTAAGTTGTACAAATTTTACCTGTTGTCATCTAGTGACCTTTTTCGACCTTTGTCTGATTCAAGTCTAAAATATATCAACTATTGAAAGTGGTAGCTAATATCACAAGCAGAAAAGTGCTGATTCTAATTACTTGACAGCATTTCCGATGATAATAGGGAAAGAAACTGATAAAACCCGGAACACGGTTGGAATTTGGAAGTACTTAGGAAAATGTTGTTGTTTACATCCAGGCGTAGGGCCAATCAGGGCAAGGCACGCGGAAGGCGGCAGATTCAAAAGGCCCGGCACGTGAAAAAACCTGAAGTGGTTTGAGCGAAAAATCGCTGCCGCGATGGGAGAGATAGGGAACAACTATTGGTGAATCATAGAGTCGGCAAAGTTAAAAGTGTCTTCAAAAGCATCGATTTATAATGTAATTTCGCTCAATAGGCAAGTTTTAAAACGTTTCCTGTAAAAAGTTGTGGAAAACCAGTTGTTTATTTACTATTTCACGGTTTTGATGAAAGATTATGTATTCGTAGAAACCTAATTCTGCCTGATGACGATGACTGACCAAAAATTGTTCTTTTGCTTTTCAGGAATTCTTCCATCATGTTAACAATTTGTGGTCTGATGAAGGTATCCAGGAATGTTTCTCAAGGGGTTCAGAATTCCAATTACCTGACTGTACAAAATAGTGAGTTTACATCCATAATAGTGGTATTTTTAAACTCCCGGATCTAAAGAAAGAAGTGAGCTAATCCTACTTGTCTGTCTCTTTTTTGCAGTTTTATGGAACGTGTACCTGAGATTGGTGACAGCAGCTATCAGCCGTCTGACCAGGTAAATACTTGGATCGAAACATCCGACATTTAAGTTGCTTCGTTCCTTAAGAACGTCCGTGATGCGGAGTACTAAAGCTGATTAATTTTCAAGTAGCTGACACATGAAAAAAATATGTATGTAATAGTTTAGTTTTTTGTGGACTAGCAAAAGTCAATATCGATCGAGCGTAGTAAGATCTCTGAATGAGATATGGCCTGGCTTGAAAGATACACTTGTCGCCGCTTGCTTGAAGTCCGAGGAGATAGATGTTCGTGAATGTTGTTGATGTCAGTGGATTCAAAAGTTTTAGTTCTAACAAGTCCAGGGAATCGAAGATCTTTTCAAGATCAATAGTTGTTAAACCCCATGATCGTAGCGTAAAACGAGAATTGTTATCAGAGTCAGGCGATTATAAAGTTCTTCTCGACGATGAATCCATGAATGACCGAGAGACGATGAACTAATCCTGTTGTTTTGATCCTTGCAGGATATTTTATATTGCCGAAGAACCACGACAGACATTCAAAAAATTGAGTTTTCCATGAAGATCCCGAAAAAGTATGGCGGTGGTACCCAAGACTTCTGGATGTTTGACGTTGGGGGTCAGCGAGGGGAAAGGCGGAAATGGATACAAGTAAGTTGGGGAGATTGAGATTTTGATTTCGAATTAAAAAGACAGAAATTCGTTGAACGGACGATAATGCTCTAGACGAGTTCATCAAACGTTCTTGTTCGATATCATGGTGTTGGCCGATAACAAACGGGATGTTGCAAGAACATTGATCGGATGACAACAGAAACTGAAGATGGCCAAAGAATTTTTTATTTATCAATTTGTTTATTTGATTTTGCAGGTATTTGACGGAATCAACACTATCTTGTTCCTTGTGGCGTGCAATACCTTTGATCAATTCGGTTTTGACAATCCTGATGTGAATCGACTGCAAGAGTCAATTGACTTATTTCAAGACGTCTGGTGTAGTAGGTAAGCTGTCAATTATATCTTAACTGTCAAAGCTGGCACACTCGGTCCTATCACAAAAGCAACAAGAACAAGGGGAATCTTTTGTATACCCAACTTCTTTTCGTTAAGATCAGAAATCCCGAATTAAGAAAGAAACTGTAAAATATCTCGATAAATGTTTGCTGACCGAGTGTGAGAGTGCAAAGATAGTATGGTTTTTGAAAAAGTTATCTTCTTGGTATCGATATATACGTGATAAAATGTGCTAATAAAACGGTTCTTTTTCTCTTGTGTTTACAGATTCCTCCAAGACTCGGGCTTTATAGTTTTTCTAAATAAGCAAGATTTGCTAAAGGATAAGGTGGAATCAGGAGCTAGTATTGGACAGTATTATCCAGAATATTACAACTATGTGATGAACAACAAGGACGGGAATACTTCAGACGAGTACCTCAAGACTCGATGCTTTATTCGTGACATGTTCTTGGTAAGTAAATGTTTGAATTACTACCTGCTGTGTGGTGATCTGTTTGTATGCATATAGAAAAAGAGAAACAAAAGTGGCAAGTGTAAATCATATCCGCATCGGAAGGAACAAGAAGCAGCCTCAAGCTAGCTAGGTTAAGCAAACAAAGGAATCGAAGCAATATACACTGAAAATAGCACACGAAAAGCCTTTGATGGACGTGAGATCCCATAAATATCCTTTGACAACCACATGAATTTTGTGACAGGTAACGTGCAAATTGGAAGAATAGGTCAGGGATGATTGACTTGGAAACACACTATACTAATGTTTTACCGGATCTAAAGTAATTTGTCGGAGAAAACCACCTTGAAAATGATCCTTCAGTTTATAGTATTTGATATATTCGCCCTTGACCCATTGCATTGACTGAGGATTGACTGAGTGAGATTAGGTAGAAATGCGAAGGCAGGCAACCTTTGATGGCACTAAAGCTGAATGAAAAGCAGAAAATTTATGAACGGATCATCTCTTTATTGACAGGCTGTAAACTAGCACAGAAAGTACCAACTTTTACGGACTTGATGATACACTTGCCCCGCTAATTATAACGTTGATAATTAATGTACGCCTAAATGAGGTTAATATCCCAGCACTGATGTAATATTCTGTCTTTTTTTCTTTACAGCACGCTAAAAAGACGGCGCCGTTGCCACTACCTCGTAAATACAGCGTGGGTCCCGGACTGTTGATTATTCCGGAAGAAACACGACCGCCTCGAGACTGCTATTGGCACTTTACCACGGCTACAGACACCAACAATATTCAACATGTCATGGAAGATGTCCACAATATGATAATCAATCATAATTTGGAACGACTAGGACTAACGTGATTTCGCCGCAAAGAGAACATTTTTATAGTCATTTCATATTACCGTCGTCTCGTCATGAAACAAACCCTTTGTTGTTATAATTGTCGTTTTTATCGTTGTCATCGTTTATAGAGCGAGCTGGCTTGTTATATTAATGTTATTACTTTTACTACGATAGTATGTGTAAGTACGCAAAACGCACCCAGTTTTAAATTATTTTCTAACGGAACAAGACTTGGTAGAGAGAGAAACTGATTAAAGAATCTAGTCAAACTTTGTACTTGAAAGAGAACCAATTGTGTGTAACAATTTTTATTTACTACAACAAGTTCACCAAATGAACATTGGATATATACGGACTATCCTTGAAGCTGCAAACAGCTCTTCTGAAACTAGATAAATGAACAAGATGGCGCAAGTCGGTCTAGTAAACTCCGTATGTACGGTTGCCACCACGAGAATGAGGCCAGCCGCCTTCCGGAACCTTGGGCAATTGGGGCAGCGGATCGACGATGACGAGCGGAGGTTCTGGAGCAGGCTTGGGTCGGACTGTATCGTGAATCTTGATTTCAGAATAATAGCCATAAGCTGGCCGTTCCATGTTCAGCTTCTCAAGCATGCAAGTATCGAAGATTGCTTGTGTCTTCCGGCATCTGAAAATACCAAAAAGATACAAAATTAGAAGTATTTCATGTTACCCAAATTCCGCGTGCTTGACCTATTTTACTAGTAACGTTAAGGGAACTAAAAAGATGGGTTCGTTCGAAGTCCGCAACTGGGCAACGTGGTGTTGTTACATTTATGACGGAATACTGGTGGATGACTCTTATTTGTTTACCCAGCCCTCGAATTAAGTGACGGAAGGTAGGTCAAGCGGCGGTCGTAAATTAATGGAAGATGACAGGCTTTATTGAACGTTTTGTTCCGATGCGTTTACGAGAATATCGCAACTCAAAATCAATTTCAGTAAATACCGGTGTGAGGGGCACGACAATGCATATTTTCTACATGGGATTTGCAACATGATCACAGGTGTGCAATCAAGTGTTAAGTAATATCGCCGTGTATTTACATTGTGCGTGAACTCGAATCGATGGAGGAAAAATTTTAGGTGAAAACATTATGCAACATTAGTGATTCGCATACTATAACATACAAATGTTTGTTATTATTTGTTTACATTAGACTTTGATAGACATGCAGGTTGCTTGTGATCGCCGTGATCGAGACGCAAGAAGCTATTTTAAAGTCCAAGAATTGGAATGTTTTGACTAAGCCGAGAAATGAGCAAATGACGTTTGCGAAATGAGGAAGGAATTCTTGGGCTGATGTCGAATGGAATTTCGCGAAATGGCAACAGCCTCATAAATAGCTCAGAGAATAAGCTAATGAACGACTGGACGGTCAACAAAACTGGAAGAACCAGTTGAAACGCCGATAGATAAAGCTGAGCAGTAAGTTCAAAAGTTGAGTCATCTGTTTACCCCTTTTCTACTACCGAAGAATGAACTAAACTACTAGCCGACTGTGGACTTGGTAGCTTCTTCAAAACGCAGTTAAACGTCCAAGTTTAAATGAATCACGTTCAGTGTCGCAAAATGACACAAACAATGACGAATATACAATATTCAATATTCGCAACAACCATCTCTCGCTGATGAATTTTGCAAAACTATCGCTTGCGGAACATGACGTTACGGTGAGATACAAATGACATAAACAATCAAGAAACTTCGCTCGAGGAATACTTAACACAAACTTGCGGTGTTAATCGAGCAGAGGCTCTGGCAATGACAAATTGTTTTGACTTGGACAACAAGCGCTGTTGTGCGAATTCTCCAATTGTTAACCTACAGCTATCTTCATTAATGCAACTGGTAAAATATTTCAAACACGAGCCGATGGACACACAGGGTTTGCATCAGCTTGCTCAAATGATGCGGAACAATCGCCAAGGTGGCTTCAGGGGACTTGATGATAAACGAAAAAGCTGTGTGGCGGATGGATAGGAACTTTGTAAAAAACAAGGAACGATAAAAAGTGTGAATGATATTACTAATACTAATTGCCAAAGTGTCCTACATCACACCACAAGGGAAGGAAGAAGAAGGCTCACTGACTAATGACGGCAGGTATATGATGACTATGGTCAAGTCAGTCAAGTACTGTTTTTCAGGTGTCAAAATGATGGCTGAATATTTAGGGACATAAATCATATGTTGCAGCTGCATAAGTACGCAATGGTGAGCAGGAAGCGCCTTCCATCGAAAATAAACAACATCGATGCCCTGAGATATTACAATTGTTTTGCAGGCTACTTGATTCTGGCGAGACTTTACGATTCAAGGGCTGAATTTTCCTACGCGGATAGATTCAAAGTGTGTTAAAACATTGCTGGCCGCGGCCACAGTATTAAACATTGCAGTTAAGCTGATTCACCAAGTAATGGGGTTGGTCTGGCCTGTAAAATGCAACTACTGCACCGCACAACAGGTACTAAATTAGACTTGGGTCACAAAAGGGAAGCAGCCATATTGAGTCTATAGGGCAGGACTGACTACAACTTTCCATCAGATCAAGCAACATTCGCCCTGGTGCTGGATGTTCGAATACTGCCTTTAATGATCCTAATTCAAGGCATATCTGAAAAAACTATCTGTCCAAAGCCACATAAAGTTTCTTGCCATTATATTCATCAAATTTGAAACCAACTTACTTTTCAAAACGACAGGTCGGCGAAGAAACATCGAGACATCTGGCATAGTCGTGGAACTCGTCCTTACAGTTCCCTTTGACTTGACGGAAGAAGTTCATGGTGCAGGCGGTCACCAATTTGCCGGCGTACAAGCACTTTCTTGGATCTTTCGTTTCTTCTTTGCATAGCATAAATTCCTGGAACAACAATAAAAACACAATTAGTCCAGCTACAGCTCAACAGCTTTGTGCGAAATACGACCAATTCGTATACGTCAAGATCCAAACGTGGTCAACAACACAGACCGAATTTTAAAATTCAACTTACATTATTGGCTACTTCACAAGCCTTTCCAAGATGAAAAGCACCAGCCCTTAAATAGGGAAAACTTAAATTGCACTCCT
This sequence comes from Sphaeridia pumilis, assembly GCA_034698345.1. Taxonomy (NCBI): domain Eukaryota; kingdom Metazoa; phylum Arthropoda; class Collembola; order Symphypleona; family Sminthurididae; genus Sphaeridia; species Sphaeridia pumilis. Next base: position 2,195 of record JAQGBJ010003703.1, on the reverse strand, counting down.
CGACGGTCAGTTCTTCATCCGTCGGCAGCGTGACCTCTCTGCTAACCATAGTTACAATGTACAAGCGCCAAGCGCTCCGACTCTTAAAACCCAATCAAAAACGGTGTCAAATCCACTTAAAATTACAACTATTTTTCAATTAATTTGTTGATTTAAACAACAATTTTCCCGAATGTAAACTTTTTACACTCGGGCGAAATGGATTGCGACCAAATCACTCGAGTCTTCCCGCTAAATTGTCATGCAGTGATTTCAATGGTCCAGCTGCCGGAGGAGTCATAGAGTTTATCCGTGTGCGGGCCGTGTATTTACAATACAAAATTTGCAGCTATTTATGGTTGATGCGATTTTCGACGCGATAATTGACCATATTTTATAGTATAATACTAAATCCATGTTCTCAACTCCTCTCTCACGGAAAGCGGTATTTTTAATTAAAGAAACAAATATACAACACAACCCATCTTTGTATTCTAGAGCATAGTTGAATGTCAGTAGCAGTCCTTTATAACAGTAGTGTCGTAAATTATTGAGCTAGTCAGGTAAATGATGAAAAGATCACATCATGTCGAAATCGTCTCTCTGAAAAACAACAGAATGTTTAGTTTACTTCAAAGAAGGAACATAAGTTTCGAAACGGCAAACCGCTAAGCCTCACCTGTCCACTGTATTCCATAATCTGTTGCTTGATCTTGGAAGAGTTGATCCAGGTAACAAAGTCTTCCATGTTCCTGCAGAAATCACAAACATTCTTTCGTTGTAGCGTGTTTGGAAAGAGCAGGGACATTAAACGAAATTCCAGTTTAAGCATTAACGTACCTGGAAACTAAGAACGCCGGATCCTTCACTAATTCTACACCGACTCGTACGTGTCCGTGCTGAACAAACTTGGTGGCATCTTTGATAGTAGGAGCCATTTTGCTTCTAGCCATCACAACCGGCAATCTTCTACGGCAAAAACTGGACGCTGACACATGATCACAGAGCTCCAGAGACTGCCTGGTAGGAATGAGACCCATTTGATATCTGAACCAAACAACGTCAAGATTACTAAACGCAACAGGAAATCAAGAATATGCAATTCGGAAAATTGATGCCGTACAATTTCTCCAGCAACTGTGCACCAGCCTCAAGACGAAACGGGTCTCTGGCGTCGAGTTCTTTGATTTTTCTTGCCACTTCCCGAATGCTTCTAGCCAGTTTGTTGTACCTAGTAAACAAAATGAAATGAGCAACGTCGCAATAATTGACACTGAAGAACATAATTTTGATGTATTTGTATAACTGAACCATGAACTTACGTTGTGTAGTCTTCACGTTTTTGGATATGATATTTTCTCAAAACTTTTACTTCATGAAGGTTGTTGTCAGCCTCCCAATTGATAAAGTCTACTTTTTTCAGCAACTTCTGCTCATGATATTTCAGCTTCCTCATTTTGTTGATTCAACTTGATACACTTCAAACTGTAAGAAAGAAGCAAATTAATTTCGTATCAAAAGTTTACGACTGAAAATCAAAACAAATCAGAATACATGTGGAATGAGGCGCATGTGTTTGGTGTCGGAATTTCCTTGCCGACGGATTCTCCATCCACTCGAATTGCACGGGCAAGTTTTTTCCAGCTACAATAACACAACAAACGTCGTAGGATTCGAAAAGTGCACAAATGATCATTAATTTTTTGCCTATTTACTGCATCATATAACTACAAACTAACAGCGTAATAAATTTTCATTTAATGAATTATGTAGGATCAATGCAAGTATCGAGCTTATGGAAAGGTACGTAGCCCAAGCCATGCACTGGCTATCAGAATGTGCCATGAAGGATTTGCTTCTAGAATTTCAGCGAATTTCTAGACTTGAAGGCGGGTTCCGGCGACGCTTGACATTTTTACGGTCTACACCTAAGTAAGTGCCGTGGTTCTCTTCTTGTAAGCATCCGAGTATCTTTATACGACTAAATGACATACACTGATCGCATAAAAACGGTCTTTCACCAGTATGAATTAGCTTGTGCCTATCTACATTACGAACTTGAGTGAATGCCGTTGAACACAAGCCCCACTTGTACGACTTCGAGTGAGAATGAAGTCGCTTGTGTTCTTCCAAACCTTCTTTTTTGACGGCTTTGCAGTTGGCAGCCAAAGGTGAACCCGGTCACGCAAAAGCAATTGGCAAATTAAACACCTTGT
>JAQGBJ010003702.1:0-11957 GCA_034698345.1 Sphaeridia pumilis | reverse complement strand
AATAGCCATTGTCGAACAAATGTTACAACGAGACGATTATGTTTCATGTCTGTCTTGGATAAGTACCAAGTAAAAGACGTGGGGTGAGGGGTTCAACGAGTAAAACTGTGTGTGTGTATAAGAAACGCATCTTGCGGTCTATTCCAAACCGGCTTTTCACCACAAGAAGAAACCCCATGAATTTTTCAAAACCAACTGTAAACTACTAGCACTATTATCAATATTCTGATAACGTCGTCAACAACTCCCGCCAACCAACCAACAACCGGCTCTTCCTCTCCTCACTTCAGACTTCAGGTTACTAAAAACACATCCCCTTTTATGGACCACTCCACAACCGTCTACCAACAGCTACTCAGCTTTTAACATTGGCTTGACGATGGACTTTCGCCAGCTGGAAACATGCAGTTTCACTTCTCACATATCTTGCAGCTCTCAAGTCAAGTGCAAAAAAGACGATCATATGCAGCAGTTTTTGGATCAAACTGAAATTACTAAAAATTAGAGTTTCTGTCAAGTTTTAATCAACACAACAAATTCTATAATAATATATATAATACACCAAAAACTTGTGCTCCAAATGTGGAATATATAGTGTTCTCAGGCACTGTTCCAAGTTTCAGGCCGACAAAATTTTACAACCTGAAATGACTAATGATGATGACTATTGCCACCAGTGTAGAACTGCATGTGGCGGAGGGTCGCCGGTAGATGACCACCACAAGTTGCATGGGCTGCATAACTGGTGGACCATAAAAGTTAATGGTATTTATAGCAGCAAGTTTGTAGAATCGTGGTCGAGCTGATGGCGCTACATGCATATACTCGAGGAAATTCAGCCTTGGCCTTATACCAAAGGTCCAGTTAGGCAGCGTAATATCGCTAAAGGTTAAAGTGTGTAAATGGTTTTTTTGAATATGCATACAAAGTGTGTAGTAAGTTATGGGTAATGCGGCCTAGGTAAATTTAGGATTCAAAAGTATGCGGTGTGTTGAAATTTGTGCAAGGTGAGAGGTTTGTCGGAATAGGAAAGGGGGGAACTGATTTGGTGTTTGCTTGCTTTCTCAGCTGGGTATCTCGGTGTAATGATTGAAAGACTTCCTGGGGCCCAACAAATCGGTAAAGTTTGAGGGAGGCTAATGGCCTTCTTTTTACTGCTAGGAGACAACCGGATAAAATGATCCCATATCCTTTCTCACTTAAATGTGCGCCAAGCACAAAGTTAAAACAAGAGGACCGTTCCTACCAACACTCGGGCGCACTTGATAACATGGCCAGCTTTGCTAGGAAACAAAATGGCAAAAGTTACTCTATACTACGACTGCACTGAACGATTTTACGATTAAGCTCACACACTTTACACACCGACTTTTACAAAAACGTTTATGGGATGGGATAACAATACTAAGGACGGACTCCTTTCCTGAACCCAACAAACTATGTAGGCCAAATCCTTCTTCAGCCGAGCATATTTTCAGTCAGTTCAGCTGCCAGCGTTTGCTCAACTGCCTATCCTCAATTCCCATGAGAGCCTGTCAACCATGCATCCGATGCATACGACCGACGTTCGTGACCGTCAATCACCGCCTGACCTTCGATGGTTTGTTTCCTTCCTAATACAATGTTCACTTTATTTTTTAATTCGAATTGCTGTGAAAAATTTATCAAGACTGTTTTAGCAGATTTTACACAAACACCCACCAATTCCACGGAATATTTGCCTCATTACGCCCGGTTCATTCTGACTCTTAAAAGTAATGTGTGAAGCAAATTTTGTATGTTTAAAATTTTAAAAAGAAGTGTGACTTTGGTAAAGTTGCATCGTAAAAATTAATTTCAATGCACCAATTTACCAGGCAGTCACGCTAATGGCTTGTTAGCACATGAACTGTTGCAACCTCAAGCCGTGCATAGTGTAGGCCCCTCTTTTTGGCTAGATTAAGTCGAATTTCGTCGCAAAGGCCAGGAGCGCCATCTCTGTTTCATGTTAGAACTATTTTGCTTTCACTGCTCTGCTTTCACTTTGGGACGCCAGAAGTCTCCGGCTGTATCGGAACAAACAGTAACTTTCACCGTGGTTCAGTTTACTGATTCCATAGATGGCGCTCATAGCACCGATGCTGGCGCTTGGCCACATCATTTTTATTCGGAACTTTTATGATATGTGCATAGCGCTGTACATAATAATTTGGATTTTCGTGTCGTGAAGCCTCGGTTAACAATGGTTTGCTTGTTATGAACATGATATTAAATATAAGGGGTGTTTAAAAGACGACAAGGGAGCCAAAGGCTCATTTCGATCCAACATGACATTAACGAAAGGCTCCTGCGAAATGTTTAAGCCGTCGACAGGTGGAGATATTAGCAAAATTTCTCAACTTGAGAAAAACCAAAATAGCACATCATATCTCACAAAAGGCTTGTACAGATGAAATATTGTTGAGAAAAATTCGCAAGGGCAATTATTTTGGCATTTTTTGAATTCACCAGCAGAAATATTTTAGCCGTGTCTTAGGTTAGGCTATGCGAGTATACTTATCAACGAATATGTGTTCAATGTATTTACTTTTGAAATTGAGTACAAAAGTCGGTGAACCGAAGCGACGTAACGGAGTAAAGCTCAAGCTCATACAAATACCAGCAAATTCACACAGGTTTACGAGATGGGATTTTCGGAAGAAACCGACAATGAAAAATGATGTTTGGGAAAGTACATAAGAATCGGATATCAGTTGGCATTCTCCCATAATGCAAAATCCTAAAAGCAAACATAACCTTGAGAACCGATCGTAGGTTTCCAATAGTGTTTTTGTAACCTTTAGGATGCAAAATATGGCATTTGGTTTATTTGCCGTGATATGCATCGTCATCGGCTCAGGTATGTATACGTATCCACTCTGGGATATGCATTTTCTCAAAATTCGATCGCTATCTGATTCGTTTGCTTGCGTTTCGATTTGTTCGTTCCTGGCGGTCAAGGTATACATGTAATGACGGTGTGTGGGGAAGAGAAAAAACATTTCGATAAAATGACATTTTTGCGTGCTCTCTAAGCACTTCCCAAACATGTTTATATACCCAACGTTGCATTGGAGTAACAACAAGAATGTTTGGTTCGTGGCAACGATTATTGTTATCCTGCGTTCCCGCCATAGTCGACGTTTTAGAGAAAATACTTGTACAGTTTACACAGGCTGAACTTGGACTTTCTCCCTGTAAAGCACCATTTCCGCCTACCCGTTCTCTCGCAGCCACTATGTGAATATTTCTGTTACTTTACAATTAGTAGCAATGCAATTTGGACAACATATATGACCATTGTGGATTTATAAGGAGCATCAATAAAGGGAGTGTAATATGCGCGCTTTCATCTGATAATATCGGCGTGATTGGCCGTAATGCTTTATAGATTGGCTCGTTCCGTCCTCATGTATTTTGGCAGAGCTGGTTGTGAAATATTATTCGGGTGCGTGCCCTCCTGTGAATTGAATCGCGAGGAGAGTGAATGATAGAAATAGAACAGTGAGCCGACACACAAAAAGGTACTGGAGGAATGAGAAAAATTCGTGCGACAAAAATCAAAAGGAATAAAACGAGCCGAAACTTGACGTGGTAAATCACAGCCTTTTATGTACGAGACTGCCCCGACTAAGTGAATGACCAGACTCCAGTTACTCAAGCGTCCACCCTCGCATTCATTCTTCACGACACAACACACACGAATCACAAATGGAAACTAATGTACCGACTTGCGTCCCCTCTGTTCCGGCTTCAAATAAAAGGAAATGTGGTGCTTGCAGTACACTTGATTAACAAAGACTGATTGCATTCCGTCCACTTTCTCTAGGCCAAAGTCGGTGAAATTCAATTGTTTACCCGCCCACGCCGTCTATACGTACAGAAGGCAGGATATATAAAAAGTAGCTTGAGTATTTTCCACTATTCATACAGTATGCCATTGGAGGTAAAGTAAAAATTATATATCACTCGAATATATTCGAGCTTTAGGCTGCGAAAATTAAAAGTAATGGTCTGCCACAACAACAAGCGTTCATTTATGTTGTCAACAATGGCCTGTCACTTACTCGTTGGGGTTCTTCATCCAGCCTGATAAAGCTTAAGGTAAGGAAAGCGGGAAAAAAATTACGCAATCAATATACATTAACGCCCAATAGACAGCAGAAGGGCAAATTTGGTCAAAGCCTGTATATGTTCACGACGGACACTCGTCCTAATGCAGCTCGCCTCTAAGTTTGACACTTGCCATTTTCTCACCTGTCGCCACTATAAGCTCAAAAGCTTTGGCAAGTGAGGAAAAGAAAAGCGTGTAAGATAATTCTGGGAATGAAGTGGTAATTTTTGCGCATACATTGCTTAGGAATATATAGGACAGGACAGGACAGGACGAGTGAGTGTAACTGCATAAGAAGAAACGTCTTTCGAGTAACGCATCGGCCCTGTACTTCTAACGAAGAGACATTGGGCACTTGTGTGAAAGTTGCCGCTAACGCAAGCCAGCTGGAAATTGTCAGAGTAGCTTGAAGAGCTGGAAACTTTTTAACTCAATTTCCAGACGTACTTCAGGTTTAAATCTACTAATGACTTGTGATAGCGTTTCCTTCTTTCCTGAGCCTTACTCTGGCCACTAGACAACTGCTTCTTCTCCACAAGTTTTACTTGCGTTTCTTCTCTCCACTTGCTACTCCATATACCGGACTAAACTTTGCCTACCTCCTTCAACCGCCACTTGTCACTAGCACTCCCCTCGGAATTGATTAGAAGCAAATTGTGTTTTGACGTATACGAGAATCCACAGTACCCGCATACAACAATGACAAGTTCAACAAACAGTTTTCTCCAGTAAAACTAGTCCAAGCCAATTCAATCGGTTCTAGGAAGTTTTAGGAAGGGTTATATATGTAAATTTATATATACCCATTTGATTTGAAGAAATGCTGTCCCACTTCAAGTGACTATCTCGAAGCGGCATCAAACTTGGTACAATAACATTTACGACCAATTAATACATATGGCTTGAACAGTAAAATTTTTATCAGTTCCTTCCTTGCTCACAAGAATCAGAAACGAAATAATCGCCGCAATAGTAAAGTAGCTTCCGGGACTGCAGGAAGGAAGAATTTTATGCAGCAAACTGTTAGAGAGCAAAGCGTTCTTGCTACAAATGTTTTTAGTGATTGGCGCCAATACTAATATACCGAGTGCAGAAGCCATTGATTTTATGACCTTTCAAAATCCTCCCTAAAGGTTAGTCAAGCATGGATGACTTTTGCGAAGAGGGAAATTTACGACATCTCTCATCCACAATGATGATCTATAGCTGCGGATTCTCGGAACGCTCGCATAGATTAATGGCTGGCAACAGATAAAATTTGGTTATCGCTACGGACCAACTCGGTCTTCTCTTCTTCCAATGACAAGAATAGTTGCCCCGTCGAAGCCATTTTACACCCCGATTCGACCCCAATACACACTAATATACTGCCACGACTAACTAAATGCATTTGTATATAAACATTCATGTACAAGAATCTTTATAATAACTCAAAAGCTCTATATAGTTGAGAGGAGCAATCCAGTTTCCTGGAAAAGAACAAGTTTCCGTTCTGCTTCAGCATAAACAAAGGCCGCTATGAATTCTTTATAGCCATCTATACAATAGGCTGCTGCCTATTATAAAGATCTCGTCAAGATTTCCAAATGGCTACTTCATCACGATGTACCACAAAAACGCTGCATGCATATAAACTTGCAAGTTTCTTATTCCGTCAAAATTTCATACTGTGAGGGATCTCTGGCATCCTTCATTCAGTCTCTAATATGCGGTACGCCATAAAATTTTGAAGTATCCACGTGGATTATAATTTTGTAACGCAAGAATTCGTCTATAAACTGCGAGCTAAAATTCATTGGTAAATTTGCCTTGCCCTCAACCACTATACAGCCAAACTTGACCACGGATAGTCGAGGTTTTCTCTCAAGTGTTTTATGCGGCATGAAGGCATGTCCAAAGATAGAAAGTTGCGAACCTTATGCTGATGAGAAAGTATGGCGGAATCTGTATACATGGAGCATGGCGCAGATAAAAGGAATAATTATAGGTTTTGGGCGCAATCTTCTTTTATATCTATCCTTCTTGTAGATGGTAGTGCATCAACCGGAAATGGGAATTAGGTCTACGATGGAATTGGAACGAGATGCATGAATCGTACATAATAAATGCACAAGGTGTGCACTATTCAGAAGCGGAAGCGTCTTCGTCGGCATCGAACCAAGAACCAAACATTGACAGAAATCCCATTTATCCCTAAGCCTATTTTCTTGTCAAACAAATCCGACCAAAGTGCTTCTTCTTCACCTTGCATTTTCCTTATTTTTCCGCACTTTCTCTATCTATACTTTTATTATTATGAACAGACTTCTTTTTTGACAACTTATCGAATAGACGCTCTTTCACCCATTTTCTTCTTGCTTCATGTATATATTCACGCTCTCCAACTTCGACTCCAGGGTCATGACTTTATACAACCATGTGCGAGTGCATGAATTTCAAGTTTTTTCCCAATGTAGTCGTTCAAAAACTTTTATGAACATGGCCGTAGTTGGAAGGAAGCAAAAATACTTTTGTTGCAGAAGTGAATTTTTTTGCGAAATTCTCAGTAGCTCGGTTTATTAGGTTGGGGAATCTGCGTTATGAACTGTTGATTAAAACTTTTTTGAAATCAAGGAGCCTGTCTGTGGATCAACAAAAGATTCGCTCTGTTCTTTGGCCATATATACACATCATGTCAGCTTTTCTCGCCTCGCGAAACAAATTAAGAAACAAGAACGTAGGAGATTGTGTGCAAAAAAGAAAACTTTTCTCTTCATACAAACAAGAACATTTTCCACAGAAAAAACTTTGTTGTTGCTTTTGATTCTTGTGAGAATTTATAACGTTTCTCCATTTAACGGACAGGGTAAAAAATGCTCGCTCGCCTTCGCCGTCTTTGGAATATACTGTAAATGCTAGTTTTTTGCCATCTTTGGACTATGCATCCGGTCTAACTCTTTTGACCTATATTGTAGCTGGAGCAGAAAAAGGAGCCTTGTCGACGGATACAATCTGACAGTAGCGCCGCATTATTCAGCATCAGAGGCATGATCTGAAAGCTCGGGTTCAGTCTGTAAACAAACAGGAAAAACAACCGACTGAATTGAAGTTTTATTATGATTGATTCCTTTCACACTTTCCTCGAGTCAGTGAGTCAGCAGAGCGCTGTAAGGACAGCATCGTTTTCTTATTATCAACAAAATCTAATGTCTTTTTTGCTGTATCCATCGAACATTCAAAAAACCGGAGATCGTCTCAAGAATTTCTGCGAAACGCATTTGGTGGTTTATGTGCGACTTCCTGAAACGTTGCTAAAGCACTGGCCTCGAAGTTCTTGCCGCCTTTACTTTAGTCCATCATTTTGTTGCTGCTGTGAGTTTGGCTTGAAGATGAGAAAAAGATTGGGCAGCAAATTTATTAATACACTTAAGCAGAAGCGCTCATCGCGTGGCCTGCTTCTCCTTCATAAACTTGAATATGATTAATTGAAGTTGCGAATGGAGGTTTCGGCGTATTCCTCGGGGTCTCTTGTAATATGGCTTGCATTAATTTCTTAAAAAGGGGGCAAGCTACTCCAAAAGAAGAGCAGATGATGTAGCACTTAAGTGGTTCCTTTACAAAGGCTCTTTATCCATAAGCACACGCTCTAAATACCATAGAGTGAACAATAGCTAAAAAACTTATGCTCACAGCGGGTTTCTTACAGTACAACAATTTAAGGTCTCGTCCTTGTGAAGCCAAAAACTGCAAAAGCTCTGCGGTATTTTCTGCAGCCCGTATTGTGTTTATATTCTTTTACGGTGTTCAGATGATTCTTAGTTGTTTTGATTTCATCATCAAGTTTCAGAGATACTTGAGATACTTTTTTATCTCATTTTCTATGTGGTTGCCTGGAAATATGTGTACCGAAATCCTGGCCTCGGTTTTTTCCAGTGGTTTCTCCCGAGTGCGCACCACTAATTGTTATTCGGAGGAGAAATAATCGTGGGAATCAGGGCGCGAACCGAATAAAGAAATCAAAAAAGGATTACGGAATAATTGCATTTTCAACGAGCGCCAGGGCAAACATGTATGACTGTTTCTTATGCTTCGGTAAGTTTTGAAATTCGATTACTTGATCTGACGCCTGGATGTCTGCCGTTGAAGAGAGAATATTTTCACAGAAACAGCGACTATCTAAAAATGTACATAAGAATGTAACGGGACCCGGCACAAGAAAGAATATCAATGCAAGCAGCTTTCGATATTCCGCTAATGGTGTTGGACACTTGAAAACGGTAGGAGCGAGCGATTTGCTACAGTATCAAAATTGGTAGTCTCTTGAAGCTACACACAAAACGTTGATAGCTTCTTGTGTCGTATGCATGATTGATGAACAAGTTTGGAAAATTGTAATGCAACTGTATTACGAAAACATGACATTGCCATTTGGTCAAGCTAGTGCCAGAATGTCCGGAGAAATGTGACGACGCCGTTGTATTCCACATGCCTTGTAAGGAGCTTCAACTTTCAACTCTGCAAAAGAAGCTACTCATTTCTCTCGGAGACTTGACGCCAATTCTTTCGAATGACAACTTTCACTTAATACGCATACAGTTGTCCGTTCCACTCATTTTTACATTACATTTGACGACATGCATATAGACATGTCCACGTCGTTTTCTGAAAAGGGACCTTTCAAACAGCACAAGTGGAACCACTTTGTCTTTTGGGGTTAAATTAGTTTTTCTCAATTCTTTCTTATTGCACGTCACGCCGAAATGGTGAAAGTCAAAATGGCAAATTTTACATATTTATTGGAACAGGCTCAATTATGGTTCCCTCAGGTCAAGCAGATTACCACTTGTTAAAAATTGTCTGCATTTGTGGGGCGGCGGATAAAATGAACACGTCTCTTTGGTCGACCAAAATAAAATAAGTTTGGTGTGTGGCAAAGGCGTAAAATTTTTATGCTCGTTGGGAAAAAGTCGAGGAAAAAGATTTATGAGCATTGGGAAGAGGGAATGCGGATTTTGAATGCATCCAGGTCAGGTGATGATACAGTAGGAATGGAAGAAGAAGAAGAGTCGGACAGGCTGACTGAATGCCTGTGTGAGTGTGAGAGAAAGTGTATACACGTACGTAGTAAAGCTTGGCGGGAAATTCGATCCGACACCTTCAAAATTTTACAAGACCCTTACATAATTAATAGGGAGAAAAAGAAGGAGAGATTCAATGCAGCTGAATATTATTGGCCATAGTCAGGGCGAGTCTGCTGCCGTTGGATATTATATTATGTAAGAGTTTTGTGAGACGCATAAGAAAGACTTGCACATGTATAGTGCCCCGGGTTACGTCGTTTATACGTCTATTACTTTCTGTATATTTCTTCACCATTGAGTTTTTCTCTGTGTTGGTGGTCATAATAGAAGGAGCTTCCTCTTCACTTCTTGAGTGCAATGGAAAGAGGAAGGAAACGACACAATTCAGGTGCATTTTTGAGTTACAAGTCCATCTGCACTGCAGTTCACCGTCGTACACACAGACTACAGATTTCCGAGGTAGTAGATGCCAGTGGAATATGTATCTGGAAACGGGACAGAAGCAAGAGCAAGAGAAATAGCATTTCGGCGTTCCGGAATTGGAAAGCTGTGGCTGCCTTCAGAAACGGGCTCTTGAGACCAAGTTCGTAAACCAAAAGCTCCTTGCAATCCTCTCAGTCGGACAGGTGAAGAATGCTAAAAGTGTTGTTTCGCTCCAGTGTCTTCCTACACCTATGCATCATTAAAACGGAGAAAACAACCAACCCTAATCCTCCACTAAGCTAGACACACACAGACCATATTCGATACTCGTCCACTGACACTAGTCCCTCTTGTGGCCTTCTACCAGCAACAATATAAACCTTTTCTTTCACTTGGAAAAGTACTTGAGCCTACGGTGAGCACGCATCTTTCGTTCGCCGATTTTTACAGAAACTTTTTCTTTTTTAGTTAACCAACGGTTCTGGACCAAAAACTATCGCATTTGTTGCCAAACCAAAAACTATCAATGCAATGCTGGTTGAATCGATAGATTCAGCTTGTATCAAACGCAACGATTCTTTACCAAATTTTATCTTCCCCACAGGTTGATTTTAACTCGCGACTAGTTGTAATCTTATTATCCTCTTTCTATCTCGACAATCCGGCTAAAAAGATCAACATTATTAAAGGCTTTTCCCTCAAATGTTCACGGTGAAATGGAGACTCGCTTCCTTGTCACTGTCCACTCACTTTCCCTCGCAGCTATATAAACGCGACATTATCAGCAAGAGCAGTTAAAACCAAGCTACCACCACCAGCCGTGTTGAACAGTTGAGCAGCTCCATGCATTTTTCATAACCCAGCCTGACTGGACTCCAAGGCGAAAAGATACGTCAGAGAGATCACACAAATGTCATCATTGACGGCAAATCCGATCGAATTAAAAGTGATGCAGTCCATGTGTAAGTGAGTTCCGGACACTTGCAGCATCAGCTGCCAAAGAAGAGCCGTCAAGGAAAACATTTGTACAAGTTCCAACAACATGCATAATACATAATCGGCAACAATAACACACGTGCGTTGGCTAGCCACGGCCAAACGACGACACTTTCAACAACATTTGTACATCCACGCACGTACCAGAAAACATGAGTTACGTTTTTGGCGCCCAACAAGTTTCGTACTTATCAAAGCCCACAAGACGGTATGCACATGCCGCTTAACAACGTGTTAACTAGAAACATGACTTTACGTACCCTCGTACAAGATTTCTTACAAAAAATTGTAGCCCGTCAAACGGAAGAGAAACATCAAGAATATTATAGTTTTGACAAAGTTTCTTAACAAGAAACTGACCCTGTTCCATAACTAGACGCAAAATTCTACCACTTGTGCTTTCCAGACAAAGACGAATTTGTGACCGTTTACAAACAAAAGACGGGTAACAGGAGCACCTGCTGCCTCTTAACTTGAATTTGTTCATCCCACCCGTCTGTTAATTCAATTGAAAGACAAGGAAAAAGCCGACTTGTGTGAGAAGCCGTCGAAAACTCTCCCATAAAAATGTGACAGCACAGACAGGAGCAATTTGTTAGACCGCATAACTGACATTAGTAGTAAAAAAGGCTACACGCTTTTTAAATCTTACTACAGCCAAAGCCATTTCCTTAAATGTCTACAACACTACAAACATCAGCCGACGCAGTACAGACAAGCTCATAGCCCAAATACCTCACCTTCCTACTACACGTGACTTGTATCGTCCATCAAACTTTCCCTCATCTCAAAATTATTTCCTTCCATAACTTTTTTAGCTGCGGCAGCAGCATCAAATACGTTACCGAAAACTTGATCCTCTTGTGAACAGGCAAAAACAGTAAGCAGTATTATATATAATATCTTTACAGCCCACATAGAAAGTGTAAGCACGAAATACATGCCAATGCAAACGCACGCTTTCCATCAAATTTCGTATATCATTCCCCAACACCAATTTCATTCCACTAATAAAGTTTCCTGTCAAACGTATCATACAGTACGGAGGCTTCCATCCATCCAACTTTAATCACGTTACGTCGTGAGATATACGTGTAATAATTCTTATGGTTTATGTACACAGGGAGGAGCGGCAGGAGCTACCTAGAAGATCTAGCTGACTGACTGTGAGCAAAGTGAAGCAAAGAATGTGTAACAGCCAACTTATGAGGACGGTAACAAAAGAAGTATGGAGAAAGTCCGTTACAGTGGAAAAGAGAGAAAAAGAGGCTGAGTGACTGAGAAATATAGTGTCGTCGTATGTTTTCCATTGACATGTTAAAACCATCTTTAAGACTCTTACGTGT
>JAQGBJ010003701.1:0-11960 GCA_034698345.1 Sphaeridia pumilis | reverse complement strand
CATTTGACAATCACTCATCCTTGCTCAAGCTATCAGAAATAATAAAAAGTGAGATAAATCCATGGAACCACATTACCCATCTTCTTTCAACTTTTCTCATCTTTGCTGCTCAGAGGGCGCCACCAGTCGAGCAAGGCTCTCAAAGTCTGCAACCAGATATGAATGTTCAATTAGAGCTAACAAATTAATTATAATGAAAATTCCTTGGATGGAGCGGAGCTGAGGTGATGAAATATTGTCAGCAATAATAATAATACAATAGCAACCACAATAGCTAGGACACATACTTTTTGAATTTGCCGCACAATTAATTTCAATTGTCCTCTCTTGTCTCTCGCTTGCGCTTTCTCTCTCTCTCAGTCTCTTCAATAATCTCTCATGTTCCGCTCGGCTCCGTTCACAAGAGCTTTTCTTGTTGTTTCGTCGTGTTTTAATTTGCTTCACACATCCGACTACCCATGTACAAGTCTAAATACAAATGCCATAGCCGTGTGTAGCGTCTATTCATTGGAAACTTGTAGAAACCACAGGGACACTTTGAGCTACAACCGCATGTCCCATTCATGTCACTTGAAAAGTTGGCGTAGTTTCCCCTTTGCCCACTTTACTACCCTGCTCGCCTCATCACTTTATACATTCATGAATTCGGGATGAGTTTGTTGTTGTGGATCTTGTTTCTTTTGTCTTGTGGGGTTTGGGCGCCACCTGGCGGTGAAGCCTCTGGCCGGTGCCGGTCGGTGGATTTAGCTGATGGTGGTCACCCGGATTTGTTAGGGACAAGCACAAAGAATCCTGAAATCCTGCCGGGTATCTGCTAAGGACACTCGGATGAAATCCCAACATCTCTTATGGACTATCAGTAACAGAGATTTTTCCTTTTGAGCGCAACAACAAGAGCCCTCGTCTCGGTATACCTTTGGGGCGGAAGACTTTTCGGAGGCGAACGAGATACAAGTTGGAAGTACATGTTATATACGAACGAGTTTTGTCTGTTTGTTGGATGGGAAAAGTTGCTTTATTTACTGGATGGATCCTGTGTAAATAAAAATGTGTCGGAAGAGTTGTTGTGGTGGTGGCGGCTGCTGCTGGCTGGCCGATGGTCGAAAGTTTTTGCCTTTTTTTCTCCACTAATGGCGGCGTATAAGTCGCGGGAGTTTGGCATCATTCTTGTTGAGAAACATGCTGACTGTGAATACAATACGCGTGTATCACACAAATACACAATACGAGTACACGAGAGGCCAAAAGGAAAACCTCAGCAAAAGTCAAGCCATTTTTCACCCACCCACCAATGAACAAAGAAGGTCCTTTTTGGATACTTTGAAATAGTCAGCAGCTCTTCCTCCTATTGCTTCATAGATATACTTGCCTTTTAAAAACTTTTCAACTTACCGCCATACAATTTGGGATGAGAAGGAAACTAACAATTCTTTTCTTCCGCAACCAAAATTATATCAATCTCTCTTGGAAAAGGCTCAGAAAGACCCAGAAGAGAGAAAGTCCAAGAAACGAGGTAAATAAATGGGAAAATAGCAATACAAGTTGTATTATACAACAAGTACTTTTTCCGAGCTTGTGTACCAAGTTGTCAGAGGCATACAAGCACATTGAAGGGAGTTTCGCTTTTGTATTGAAGCAGCGTCCATTATCATCATCAACATATCCTTGAGAAAGTCCTTATAGGATCGAAATAATCGTACATTTTAAGTGATTTCACTCACAATGTTTACGTTGCAAGTTTCGTGGCTCAAGTATAGGAAGGAGAAGCGGCGGAGTAAACAGTTACTAGAGGGCGAAGAGTAGCGGAGCGGCTTATTGCTCCAGTTGCGCATCTCAAGTTTCATCTTTTCTCGCCCGAGGCGCTAAAATCCGAATAACCGACACATGCCATATTCACCGAGAATGCATTAGCTCAACATTAAGGTAATGACTGTAAAAATTCAGCTCGTTACCAAAGTCGAGGAGGAACTGGAGGAGCTCCAGAGTTATCGAATAACCTGGAATATATGGCGCCCACACACGCCCAATTTTTCACCTCTCATTTCTCATTCTCTCTTTATGCGGTCGGGTAGTAATAATAATCATATATTTTTTTACCGCTACCCAACTCATCCAACCACACAGACACACAAAGAGCGCAAAGCTGTTAGCGGCTCCGGTTATGGGTCTTTTTGGTTTTTTGCCGTGTGTGTTTTCAGGCCTTAGTGTTAAAATAATTGCGATTCCTCCCGTGACTAATGACCGTCATAAATGAGCCTCTTTCTCTTCTCGTCTTCTTTTTCTTCTTTCCCTCATCATCGTATGCTTTCTCTCACTTTTCCCTCGCCCTCATTATTCATCCCTATCGCAAATATACTTTTATACATCCAACATTCTTGCTATATATGCCTGACTTTTTCTGACCACACTGCTACAACCTTCCTTGTTCCAAGTTGCTTTCTGGTGAGCTTTCCGACTCCTGTGTGTCTTTTGTAAAAGCCAATATTATTACCCTTTGGATTTATCGTCTTGAAACTTTGCTCTTATCTCCCACACACTTTTTCCCATCATCATTTTATCATTTTAAAAAATCGTTTATAGCCACCTACCACGCCGCTATCCAAGTAGAAGCAGAAGACCCACAATTCTCAACCATTAAACAGACCTTTTCAACTTTCCGACCTCTGAAAACTCCTCGATGTAACTGAAGTTTCGAGAGCGTTGTGAAACTTGCAAAAGTGCTCCGCCACCTCCGCATCTTTTTGCTCACTGTTTATTAGGCGCGCGAAATTGAAACCTCTCTCGTTATAGAATCTCGCAGAGACTTTTGTTATATGTAGCGCATCTTTAACAACTGTTGACGCGCACTTAAGAGAAAGGCGCGGGACTAGTGCTGGAAGAAAAAGAACTCAAATTGCGAATTCGAAGCGCTTTCATCTGATTTGTGTCAGGTTACTTATTTGAAGGGGAGAAGAGTTTAAAAATACCGCGCTTTTTCCGATACAAGGGAAATGTTGGATGGATTGTCTCAAAATCATGTACGGCTTTTATCAAGTGTGTATACGAAGCCACTTTGTAAAAGAGCGCGAAGGAAGAACAAGAAGAAGATTCGATGTTCAATGCTGTTTGCATCGGTAGCAAAGAAGAGAAGGGTAAAAGGCATTTTGTTGCCAATTTCACTCTCTCCGTATTTCCACTCGTTCCGTGTCATATTCAACTTTTTTACCGTTTGGCAGCTTCTACGTCTCGTTGAAATTCCATTGGTGGGTGAACAACAAGCGATGATGGCTTCGCTCTTGTACGTCTTCTTTGAAAGCTTCTGCTCCTTGGATAAACTTGGACGGTGAATAAGAAAAAGACACGACTTTCTCGGAAATTTACTTACTTTAAACTAGCAAAAGTATTCGATTCTCCATCTTTACACAATTTACTACTTCTTCTTCTTCTTCTTCTTTCAACTTATCTCTCAGGGAGCCAGTCAGACAGGACTCTTTCGCATAACTTGTTCAGAGTAGACACATTACGTGGCAAAAGTTGACATGTAAAACGTCCCATTACTCCTCCAATCTTCTTCTTCTTTCTCCCTGCTTTCTCTGCTTTTTCCCCTTTGGAAAAGTGGAATTTTCATGCACATTTTGTGTGTTCGATCGAGCTCCCGATGTATTCCAGCTTGTTGTATCGGGTTGATCAGCTCGATATAAACTTTTTGCAGGAGACGAGAAGGGAAGTGAAGCTTTCTAGGAATTTCATACAGCATGAATGATGATCAAGACACAAACTGACAAACTTGTTCGCTCATGTTTTTGATGATCCAGCAGGTAAATATCTCAAGGCGAGATTTGTTTTCAACACTGCTAATGACGATTTAATTACAGAGACTCTGTCGAGCTATCAAGTAACCAGGACATTGTTATCCAGGAATCCAGGCAGATACTACTGCAATTCACCATAACAAAAACAAGCAGTGTTTATAGCTCCGCTTGGGTGGTATTCCTGGAAATGCTTTGTTTTTATGATAATGATGACGACGGAATCTAGTGGATTCATTTGGAAATCAATCAGGTCCTCCTTACTGATGCCGGCGCTCTTATCATGTGGAAAATCCAGCACAAATTGTTTTGTCTTTAACGGTTGCTCAAGAGACGCTTAATTATATACATATACAGATATATTACAAGGAATTTCTCCTTATACCCCCCCAACGTTGTACTATTTCTTGAAATTGTAATATATTACAAGGAAAATTGCATAACGAACTATCTTCTTTGTATACGCTAAATATGCAGGCAAGGTAGATGGCGCTTTTGGCTTATAATCAATAGTTTTGAACGTTATAAAAAGCCTTGTTTGACAGACTTGAATCGTCAATCATCCGCCAGTTTCTTCAAGCTTATAGTTGATTTTTTAAGACGGTTAACAAAATGAAGGTCACATTTGTTTTAGTTCTTTGTTTAGTGGCTGCTGTCGAGTATGGCTGGTGCGAGAAGAGATGTACGAATAAATATATTTTTACGAGTGGTTTTTTTTGAAGAACTAATTTTTTTTGACATCATGTTTCTTTTGGTTCTAGCGGACAGTTGGGAATTTGACGGTTGCTGACAGAATCTCCATTTAGTTACCTGTATTTGTGGTTGTTTTTACTTAATAATTTTTGTTATGTTTCAGGAGCGCGGAGCGCCATGGGGCCCGGCGGCCAGGTCATGTATATGGGAAGCTACTCGATCGCCCTCGGACCTCCAGTTCAAGTCCCTGTCGGAGCTGGATATAGAAGACTGGGCCTTGAGCGACCAAACTCAGAAGAGGTGAGAATGGGACTTCATATCTCCAACGAAGGTTCTGGAGACTCAAGAAAACATTTCCGTCGCGGCGGGATGCCATTGCGCTGGATCGATTAAGGGTCTTCCAGAATTGGATTTTAAGAAGACTGAGAGTGGGTCACCAGCATGACCTGGCTCTGTCATCCATTTCCAATAGCACCCCCCCCCAACCGTTAAAATCTTTCTGCAAAACTTTAAACGTCTTTACGAAATGTTCAAGCTGGTGTCGGCCAATAAACAACAAAATTCCCCAAAAACTATATTTTTTTAGTAAACTTCACGAGCAAGGAAACCAGGGAGAGCTGAAGTTGGGCCTCCAAAAATTCGAGCTGGTTGCGAAACTGGAGCGGAACCTTTTCACCATGTTTTGTCACAAAGTTGATTGATGAGCGGAGGCATGGGATAGCATACACATACATATCAGTTTCTGGGCGAATTTTCTCTTCCTCGTATATGCCATCAAGGAAACGACCACATCATCATATAACGGAACCCAAAAGCTCTTTTGACTTGCACTGAAATTCCCCCTTCGACATGGAAGCTTTTGGATGATATTCGAGCCTCTGGTCTCTTCTTTTCCCTTCAAAAAATCTATCATTATGGAACAGATTCCCGCCGATGATCTTCAATAACCATGTGCACACGTCAGATTATACTTTCTCTTTCGTCTCTCGCTTATTCTGCCTCTGGTTTCCCCTCTCTCTTGCTTTCTCTGTCTGTCTTCTCTTGGTCTCTTCTTCTTTAATCAGTCCATGTAGATTCTATCCTTGGCTCAAGACTTGGGGCTTAAGCCCCTCTTCTTCTTCTCATCTTCCCTTCCATCTCGTCCTTGCCTATTCATGTCATCTTCGACTACTCAAGTAGTGATCACAAGACCTCATTTTTATACCCAGCTCATCATCATCCGAAACTCTCTCTTTCTTGCTTCCTTTACTCGCCCACAGATTAGTTCCGCTCCTTTCTTCTTTCTCCCTACAAAAATCCAACAACAACAACAACAAAATACCATGACAAAACTCACAACTTTGTTGATTTCTGTCACGGAAATATTCAACGTCACGTCGTCGTACTCTTGCTCTTGACATTTCATGTGTGTGTCGTGTAGTTGTAGTCGCAATCTCTGCTAATTTACCATCCGCCGCCGGGCACAAACCTCGCACGTGTACTGCTTCTCGCCGAAGCTCCGGAAACTTTCACTCCTCCCGCGCGCTGACTTCCAGCGCCATCTACCGTCTCTGATGTTTTTTGTTAATTTTAACTTTTGAGGAAACTTTTCCCTATTTAGTTCTTATGACACGGCCCCTGCTCCCGCCCCCTCCCCCCTTCAACTTTTTTACTGTACTTTTTAGCTAAGAGTCGATTTGAAAACTTTGCGCGTATTTGTAATAACAGCAAATATTTGAATTTCCCGCCCTTACCTCCATTCCTTCTTTATGCTGCTGGTGCTTTACCCCCCCCCCCCCTCCCACAAACCACAACATTTGAACAACAAAACAACATCCGCCATAACATTTACTCTTATGGCTTTACGGTATTAGTCTTCTTTGCAACTTAAAACAATACACGGGCCAAGACCAAGAACAACATTTGGCTGGCTTCGGCTTCAGCACACACACATGTTTTGCCTCTGCTGTAACTTGGCGGCGGCATAACTTGGCATCGTTTAACTTGCGTTATTGCTTAAACGTTTCACCTTTTCTCCCTCCCCCCTCCTAGTTTTAATCATGAGCCGACCAAGAAACCGCAGCTACAGCAAGTACTTACAGGAAGCATAACGATAATATTCATCGTGAAGAAGCTGGGCTTTTGGGGTGCTTTCTCCACTACGAGCTTTTGCTCCAGCTTTCACCAATTTGGCTTTTCGTGATTACTGTACATGTACACAATCTTCACACTTGGCCCGAAACCCGCGTAAATCCACTCAAGCATCTAATTGCGCCACGAAGCTACAACGTTATCTCGTCAGGATCAAGTTGGAAGTCTTGGAACTTTTGGTCTCAGAAAAAGGCAAAAGTTGGACGTGGGCTTGGTACCCAGGATGGGTGGAAGTTTTGCAGGATTCTGACTGAGCAAAGTAATCATCACTCAAAAGCTTGTTTCTTGCTTGCCCTCGACTTGAGCCGGTAATGCTGACTCGGTGAAATGAATTCGAGTCGGCTGATGAAAATATGATAGAGACAAGATGAATCCATCCATGTTTCACAACATCAAACAAATTCAGAAATTCTGAGAAGTGGTTGTTGTTGCTAACACGGCGAGTCTATTCTAGTTTTCTACTAGTTCCGAGAGTTTCTATCAAAATGTACACGGAAATGTTGTTCCTCCATGGCTTTAATCATAAAGTCTCTCAACTTTCACCTTTTCTTTCAGATTTGAGTTGATGGAATATGGTGAGAGTCGTCATGGCAAAAGCCACACAAAAGAAGCTTCTCGCCCCGTCTCATTGAATAGAGGCGACCTCAGCACTTTTGTCTGTTTTTGAATCTCGGAACCACATTTAATAATCATGTTTATCAAAACGACAAAATCTTTCTTTATCGTGAATGAGAAGCCACGTGTGCGTCGTGGACGAGAAATAAATAAAAGCTTTTGCAAAAGCTCTCTTTCCTTTCATCTCTTGATGCTTTGATCTCGATAAATTTACACGACATTTTCACCTGTCAATTAATACTTGCCCGTATATACAGGCTTCGAATAGCACTAAATTAATTTTATTTCAATTTCGTTCCTGGAATCCTGCACTGCGGGGTGTTACTACTAGCGACCTGATTTTGTGAGCAGGATAGAGCTTTTTACCGTCGTATATCTATCAATTAAAATCCGGCACTTCTAGCGAGCAATATATACCGCTAGTCCGACACACTTTAAATCAAAGGGGAAAAGCGGGGAGATTTATGATGTGTTGCTTTCTTTTCCAGGAGAAGCTTCTCGTCCGAGACCATTTGTCCCCGGAAGTGGCCGTGATAAATTGTCCCTCATTTGACTGATTCCAGTTGACTTTTTTTATCCAGTCGAGTCGCGGCTCTTGTATTACTTGTATATAAGGAGCAACAAAGAGCCAATTTTCCTCTTATTTTTCCAGCATTTCTTCCTTCTCTTGTTGTTACTTTTCTCCTGGCGAAATATTAGTATCTGTCCAAAGAGCCCCGTGTGCCACATGTCTTTTAGCTGATTCCCGGGAGACTACATACACGAAGCGTATATAGTATCGCCTTCGGCCTCTTCTTCTGGAGCCTAATGAAGGTCCTATGCTATCTATATGTACGTGGTTCCTCCGAGTTGTCTACTAAAAACACTAAAACACTGTGTGGCGTCCATTTGATTCATCATTCGGTGTAAAAAAGACAAGAGCTTTTTATCCGTCAGCCGATGGACAACGCCCGCCCGAATTTCGGACCGCTAGCCGACACGATAGCCTCCCAATAATTTTTCATGTCAACTTTGTACACTTTGTTCCCTTTAAGATTATGAAAAATGGAGGGACGAAAAAGTATATATATAATGCCTTTGAAATGCGTTCAAGCCTTCTTTTGCTTTCTTCTCGTTTTTTTGTTGTCCTGCTTGCTGCTGCCTGATCCGCTTTTCTTGCAGGCACTACTGCTTGAATTGTCCATCAATGAAAAACTAATTATTATTGTCCAAACCGCCCGTCCATATCGGACCTTGCTTCCATACGTGATTAATTTTTCACGTCCTTCCCGTTCTTGTTCTTCTTCTTCACAACTATATGCCTTGCTGTTGTTGTTGGAGCCCATTTGAAATGGACATGGTGTTTGCCGTTCACATGTACTTGGATGGCGTGCCGCCGCGTTCGCCGCCACCACCACCCACGAATATGGTCGTCGTGCCGTACCATGAATTATTTATGCGTCCAAAGAGCTTCTCGTTCATTAATTCACGCTCCAGCTACACTTTTAACCATTGTCGCTCCTCTTTTCCACCTGTTTTATTTCTTTTTGCTTCCTTGCAAGCAAAGAAGTGCAAGACACTCCTATATAGCCTTTTTATGACATTCACCTTTAATTAATTCTCTCAAATTGAGTAAATCGACAATGGTCGATACACTACGTCCCACCGCATGACTAATCGACATTAGTTCTTTCAAGTCGTGTTTTTTTTTGTTTCTTTCAAGCTATGGCTTTGCTGCGGATTCGGCAGTTTATATTCAGAGAAATTCTTCTCTTGGAAGAAAAAGAGTGGCTGAAGAGAAGCGAATAAATTGCCCCGCTGAATTAATGCGCTACTTTCTCCTCCATTGAGTTCCGTGGCGATTTATTCATGGACACATTTGTATCCATCGTGGTATCAAAGGGTCCAAGTTTGCTTGAAAATGGCGAAAATTTTTTGCTAGCCAAATTAGTAGGTTTGTACTGCATCTCACTACGGCTGGGATGGGATACGCTGGAAATTTCTTGCGGTAAAATATGGCGAAGTAAGATACGAGCAGTGCCAATTTTTCAAGTTTTTGGGTCTATTAATTGAATAGCAGAGGCGTGGTTTTACTTGTAACAAGTTGCGTTTTTATGAATTTAGTAGGTGGCTCTTGTTCTATTAGTAGTAAAAGTATAGGAAGGTTTCACAACAAATTGGAGGAGTTTTGGATGTATGACGGCGATATTTCGGACATTAGTCCTTCGTCAGGCCAGATTTCGGTGAAAGCCGAAAACGAATTCGAATTAAGCGCTAAATCTCAACTATTAAAGTCATAGATACTAATAGATCTTGTTCTATTGTCCTAACATAATATTATTGACCTGTCCGAACTATAAAGACAAGCAATTCCTGGAATATTTACCGCTGTCCGGCATGACACCTGGAATAATAAAAACGCCTGATGTTAATTCATTTCTCTTGACAAACAAACGAGCTGTCTTTTGCTGTATAGTTTTTTATGTTCTGGGGCGGGAATTAACACAATTCGAACATTTCCTAGTCGCTCAGGAACCATTAACAGTACTTGGATATGCCATCTTGAGATCAGCATGGGAGATAAAGCCAGTGTCTGAATGTTGAATATGTACAAGATATATACGCGAATCTCTATTCGAGCTGCTTCAATCAGCATACAATTAAACCGAAAGAGTCCGAGTATTCATTTAGCAGATGCCTTCAGCGCAAAACTATGCTGTTCCTTTTGTAACACTTCTCAACTACAGCCATAAGCTTTGCTTTCGGCCTGCTCACTGGCACGTAGAGGTGCACTTACGCGCGGAGAGATAGCTGTCGCCACTTGAGTTCCTTGCTTCTAGTATAGAACAGCCTGCTTATTTCAGCGCTACAACCTTTATATATCAAAGCCGGAGCGTGATTTATAACGTGATTATAAAAATGATGCAATAGCAGAGTTGCATTATTGAGGTCGGCCATGGGCCGCTCTCCTTCAAAACAACAATCAATTATATATACCCTGAAGTAATATATACATTTGCAAAGCGGAAGGAGAATTAACAAAGCATTACTCACGTACAGCATTGGTGAGAGCTTGTAAAAGGGGTCTGGGATTATCGTGGTTGATCCTTTTATGATAAAAAAACGCGCGGCTAGATATGCCAGGATGGAGGCTAGTGGAATATATTATAAGTAAGACTGGGTGGTTAAATATGCTATGCTTAACGATAACAAGTATCCTTACACTGTGATTGAAGCTGCCCGGCTGAACCGTAATTCTCCTTCAATGTTGACAAGATGGGGACGTTCAGCAGATAAATTATAACACTAATCTATTCGGCAAACGTATCGATGCAGCACGAATTAGTCCAATTTCTTTGACTGTTCGAAGACTTTTGTCTTCCTCCATGGGAAGCAGTTGAGTCGCCTATGAATACGAAAATGATTTTTTTGGAAGATATTCGTCTGCCGATAGGCAGCCGCGTTAGCTCTGTTCGGTGTTCATGCCCTTTCATGACCTTTGAAACGGCGCGCTAGAAGCCTTCCAGGAGTGTCTACCGTGGGAAAAACTTTGTTCGATGATGACGTGGGTACTGCAGTACCTAACCAAATACTTGGTATGTCGCTGAAATAGTGTTTGACTTGGTGGTTTCTGAAGCCCTTGGATTTTGGAATCCTGATGATGTTGGAGCGGCGTTCGTTGTTTCCGCCGAAGTTGATGGTGGTGTCGCCGAAGTGGTGGCCCGTAGGTCTTGTCCTGGTTAGTCTCGTATGGTGACGAAACCGAAGATGCCGATCCCGGTTGAACCCACAGGGAAAGGCTACCTTCTTGTTTCAGCATCTTTAAATAACCGTTCTTCCCATCGTTCCTCATTGTCATTGCCTCTCAACTTCTATAGTTTCACGCCAGTCTGTGACCGTGAGACTTCAAGTTTGGAGCATCATTGCAGGTATTATTAACTGAGATGAAGTACCTGTGAATCAACGTGTTTGCACAATGGCTAATTCCAAATGATTTGTTGTTGTCACCAATATCATCTATGAATTTCTTATGATTCTTAAATGTGCAATGGGACGTTTTCGAAAATTGTAAAACAACCTCGTTTATGAACATTAAACGTCACTTAGTTTCCTACAATCAACGCCTGATGGATGATTTAGCTGTGGATGAAGCGAAATCGCATGAAAGAGAAAAATGACGTAGCTCTCGCTTCCAATGATTATTCAGTGAAACTGAAGTATCAATATAAGAACTAATTACACGAGATCGTAGGGCTCTCTGCTGTTGTCTTAACTGAAATGCGATATTCAGATTGTGAATTTGAAGTTATGTATATTGAAATGAATCAAAAGGAATGGTGATGTCTATATATATCATTCAAGTTTTTCCTAGAATATATACATATATTGTTTATTTGCCTTTTTTGTTTACACAGATATAATATCTGTCGGCAATCATGGGTCAGTAGCAGCAAGTAACAATGCCAGTTGGGAACCTTGAACACGGCTACCTTGGCGTCATTAATTTGATGTTTCCACCCAGTAACTATGGCAGCATCACTGCTGTATTCGTGTTTGGTTCTGGGTTCAACATTTAACGCTGCGAGCGAAGTAAAAAACCCGGATTTAACTGCTTTCTCGGGATTGACTCGCAGTGAATTAAATTGTGGGACGGGGATCGAGAGAAATTCCAAACTTGCTTCTTCGTCGACTATATACAGTAAATTAACTCTTGCTCAATGCATACATATACCGCATTTAAGCCGCTTGTCTCTT
>JAQGBJ010003700.1:0-11961 GCA_034698345.1 Sphaeridia pumilis | reverse complement strand
AACCAATTCTCCTAGAATCTTAGGACTTCGGCCGGCGAGAATGGAATGCGAATTCTATTCAAATCATGCCAACGTTTGGAGCGACCATGATCATAGTAAGACGAGATCCAAAAGTGGGTATGATTTGAATAGAATTCGCATTCCATTCTCGCCGGCCGAAATCCTAAGATTCTAGGAGAACTGGTTTGACCCATTGAATGCTACCAGTTTCTAATTTTCACATTTAAGCTTCATACTGACGCCGAGACAGATTCACCTCGTTCAAAGCAATTTCAGCCTTGTTATCTCTTCCACGCATTTCAAATTCCAATCTATCGATAACTGAACTTCGAAACACGAGGAAGAGATAACAAGGCAACAATTCTTCCGAAGGAGACGCGTTGGTCTTAGCGCCATTTTCTAGCCATGTTTCCACGACTGGAAAAAACGCCAACGGAAGTACACCTTCTTACTAGCGAAGCCTGAGTAACGCTTAGTAGTTGTGCCGAAAACCAAATCGTTCAGAATGGAAGCATAGGGAGCAACACCAATGACACCACCGACTATCACGGCTACTTCGAACTTGTACCAATCTTCGTTTCCACCGCCGAACGGACATTTGAGTCCTATCTAAAAATGGAACTGCATAAGCATAGCATATAGGTCTTTTGCATTCGTATATAATGGAAAAAGTACAGTAACCTTGGGGGGAGATTCTTCATCGGCGATGTAGTTGCAAGGGTCGAAATGGTTTCGACGCTTCCAGGTCCGATGACCATGAGTCTTGATATGACAGCTGAGGAAGTTCTCGTGTGGAGCTGAAGTGAGAGTAAAAGAGTTGAATTCGTGGTGTTTGAAGGCTGTACAAGCAACTCTCACCCATTGACCGCTGTGGTACTTGAAGTTGGGACAGTTGGGAGGACTGTAGAACTTGACCTTGATGACGTAAGATGGGTGTCGGTCCGTGTCAAGTATGTCCAACTCAATGATGTTGGTTTCCATACTGATGACCTTATCTATGATGAAGCAACGCCAGGTCCGATGAAAAACATCCAGAAACGTGGGGTAGTGGGCTCCTAGTCAAGCGAACAAGACCGTGAATTACTGAAAAAGCTGTCGAAAGAAAATTATTCATGAGTACACCTTGCTTAATCACCAGGTTTCATGTTGGATACGCAATAAAATTACCCGCTGGATTCATTCTCAAACCAGAAGCGATCAGCATACCGAATATGCTGGAAGTGCTGGAATGACAGCCTTGAAAATTCTCCAACAACCTCATTGGACTCCAACATTCCACCGACGTATACATCAACGTTGTTCAATCCATAGTTCGATCGATAGAGACCTGGCAAAACAAGATGGGAAAAGACTAGTGTACATGTTTTCGAAGGGACCTATGGCGACTACCTGCTGATTAAAGTTTCTAAAGTCTTCTCACAACTGAAAGAATAAGTACTGAAGATAGATACAATTTCTGAGGTATAAAGTACTGTTTAGTGTCAAAATTTAAAAAGGTACAATGAACTGGGACATGCATGTGTACAATCTTTCCTCTTAGTACTCTACCTTTGAAGATCTGTATTCTGATTCTGAAACTGAATCCTGATAACAAATACTTTATCGGTGAATGGTCGATCAACGCATATATCTACATGTGCTACATCTAATCATCTATTTCATGTCGATGCCAGTTTCTTCTTCTTTCTTCATCCTTTTTCGATCAAATGCCCGTTTGATGGCAGTGGAACGGGCTATATCCGTGGCCGTCCTACCATGCTTGTCACTTTGATGTCTTCGGAGATGGTTTAGTCGGCGGTAGCTCTTGCCACATTGTTCGCAAATGTGAGGGCTCTCGTTGGTATGAACGTTCATGTGATCCACGTACGCCTGTTTATGGTTGGTCTTGTAGTTGCACTTGTCGCATTCGTAGCGTCCAATGTTCTCATGTACCAAACGGATATGCCATTTTAAATGACGCGGGAAGCGGAACTTTTTATCACACTGATTACAAGGTGAAGAAAATGTGCCATCATGGGTCATTTTGTGATACTTTAACAGTGTTGGGTTGCTTGTCCTGTAGTCACATTTATCACATTTCTGCTGAGGTCTATTGTTGCCGACTTTGAAACCCGCGTGTTCCTTCATATGCCTACCCAAACTGCACCGATCTTGATATCGCTTGAAGCATAGAGAGCACTCGTAGGGCTTGGTAGTGACATCAGTTCTCAAGCCTGGGCAGTGATTCTTTTGATGATAGGTCAGTTCAGTACTAGTAAGAAACGCTTTCCCGCAGGAGTGACACATGTGATTTCGTTCTTGCGTATGAACGAGCATATGCCGTTTGAGCTTGCTAGGGTAGTAAAAGCCAGCGTCACACTGATCACACGTGTACTTCTTTTCCCCATGAATTGCCATGTGGTCCAGAATCTTGTACCAAGTGTCGCTAGTCTTGGTACAGTGGGGACATACGTACATGATGGTGTCTTTAGCATCTGGACCTCCTGGCACTCTTCTTTCACATGTTTTTCTTAAATTCTGATCCTCCTCTCGCTGTAGCGCAGCTCTGGTGGGATCTTTCATCCTTCTCATGAAGTCTCTTGGATGAGCATTTCCACGATGTTTGCGAAGTTCATTACGACTGGCGAATTCTTGCAGACAGGTTGTGCACTCTATGTTGTTGTGAGTTTCTTTGTTGTGAGAACGGTATTCGGCTCTTGTTTTGTAAGCCTTACCACATTTGCACAAGAAACCTGGGACATCTGTAAACATTCATTTTTTGCTGAGATCAAGTCCCACCACAGGAAAGCATACAAAACAATTTATATTTTTACTTACTCAGATGAGATCGGCGAATATGAATTTCCAGACCACGGTACGTATTGAAGGCAGCAAAACAGTTTTTCTGTTGGCATCGGAAAGGTTGGCCAGGGCCTGATTGCTCTATACAAGCAAATCAAACACATTTAGTTCCTGTTTAAATCTTACATTAGTCTACACTCTTGAATCCATAAAAATACCTTCATGGGCAAGGCGAATATGCTGCCGCAGTCCAACCATTTTTCTATATCTAGCAAAGCAGTTTTCGTAAGAACAAATGATGTATTTGTTTTCTCCTTCTTGGATGTCACTGAAGAAATGTCCAATTTCAATCTCGATGCCACTTCCCTCTACCGCCTTCTTATCAGCTGAAAGTAAAGATAAGATACATAAGATACGTGTTAAGTACATCAAATATTACATTGCACACACTATCAAAATACTACGATTTCTTATTACCTGTAATGTATTCAGGTCTCGTATGCACTCTTCTCACATGTTCCTTTACGCCCATGTTCGTTGGAAAGCTGTTTTTGCAGTTCGAAAAAGGGCAGTCAAGGCTACACTTAGAAACCTTCTTGGCTGTCGGTTCGGTTTTCATTTTGATTGTCCGTTTTCGGATTCTTTCCTCCTTTTCATATTCCTTTTCCACTTTCATCCGTTCATCTGGATTTTTGCTCGTCCATTTCTCAACTTCTTCCTGAGTCAGCATTCTAACTTCAACTTTGAGTGTCGCGTCTGGCTCAACCAAAGGTTTTGAATTGGTTACATCCTTGTCAGCTGATGTATCTCGAGGTTGGTCTGGTTCTGGTGGTGCACCATCGTCAGCAGCAACTAGGAAGTCGAAGTCTATGTCTTGAACGCTATTAGCGATTCCTGGATCTTCATCAGTGGCTTCAAGCTTCGTTTGGGTGTTCAACATTTCACCATTGTCGATGGCTCCAAACGTGAATTCAGTCACAAAATCTGCATCATTGACAGTACCAGCAGTTTGCTCTTCTTTCGGCGACACTACTTGTAGCGGGTCGACAGCCGTAGCCACAATTTCTTCAACTCCATAGTCATCAAGAACTACCACTTCGGACACTTGCACATTACTAGGTTCTTCTTTTGCCGATTGAACTTTGAGTATGACATGAAGATCTAAGAAAGTCAAGTTGAGGTTAACGCTAGTTATGACTTAAAATGCATTCAAGTACAATGCACTATAAATTAGTTACCTGTCAGCAATGACTCCCTCAATCCTTGTTGTTCTTCATCTTTATTGGACTGCAAACTATGAAAGAAGGACGATTTCAAAAAGGTTTCTAGCTTTTGCCTAACTTCAACAATACTCCTTTGAATGTGAAGGATTTGTTCTTCGTATATTTGAGCCAGGTTTATAGTTCTCGAACAGGTGTCACAGTACTTTTGATGCTTTAAATCTTCAAGATACTTTGTTTCGTCTAGACTGAAAAGTGTACACAGTTGTTTGCACGAATCTTCAGGCAATGAACTCAGGCCAACATTTTCGAAGCTTTCCTCGGGCGTAAAATTGCAAATTAAACACGGAGCCATTTTCAGTTTTTCAGCACTTGAAGCTTAATCTGTTAAATTTCGAAGAGACACAATGTAATCCATCCCATATGAGTCGGTTAGATATGCCAAGACTCTTAGTATGTCTTGAGGGAAGATATGGCAAGACAAGCAGGTGTTTTTATCTTCCCTGAAGTCACTTACGGATGCCACAAGATACTTTTTGACTAAGAATATCTTACGCTACGTTACGTGGTCGGGGTCAATTTAAACAAAAAGATACTTTTCCCACGATACGAACCTTGCTGAAAATCGACCTATACGGGATTATGTGAACAAAACTCGGAAATAAACAAAAATTCATAATATTGGAGATGCCCACGGAAAATGACAGTTTTAAATTCCTCATCTTCTCCCGCGTATAAGACTTTCATTGAGCCCTACTGTTGCTTGATGGCTCAATAAACGTTTTTCATTATAAACGCCCAAGAGAACCAAACAAGGAAAAGGAAAGTTCAAAAATGATAAGCAAGGTTTAGGTTTAACAAGCTTTACTACAAGGCAGATACCAGTTTTGGTCTTTGCGTAAAACTTGCTTCCTGTACATTTGAAGCTCAAAGCCTACCTGGGATGGGACCACAAAAAATATCATTCCAGCCTGAAAAAGTTTGTAATTTGTAAAAGTACATATTTTCTGTAGCGTTTATTCATAAGAAAGACCTTAAATTATCACGTGATATTTAACTTATCATCTGACTGAGCTTAAATGCAGCGTCAGGTTGACATTTGATCTTGATCACCTGTCTATAAATCAGGCAGAAGGCGGAGACCAAAGACCAGTACAAGGCACAGCAGGTGCCTCCGCACAACTCCAAACTTGGGGGAAATGTGGCGAGTTAGCGATGGCTCCTTGCAGTCTAACATAACTAGGAACTCTACCTTCTCGCAGTAAAGTTTTCAGAGCTTCAGGCTTGTAACGTGAGCAATGCATCTGTGAGAAGAGAACTCAGTATGAAATAATTGTTCGAATAAGCATCGTTTTCAAAGCAGTTCTATACCATACCTGTGCGTATGACAGGAAAAACAGCTCCCCAGCTGTATGGCTCACTCCAGGAAGTAGATTTTCCATAAAGAAGTTGTATTCATACGTTTGGTAAGCTAGGGTCAGGCCCACTGAATCTATAATGTTGTCGTCTCTCGATAGATCTCCCTTTACCTGCCAAATAAAACAGAAGTAAGGGGTTATAAACGTTCTGCAAAGTTTTGAAGAAATGTTTTGATGATTTACACTTACTGGAGTACCTGATGCTTCATCAATGTACCCATTGTATTGATCAACGTAACATTGAGCACGCTTTTCCAGCACCGCGTATGATGTCCTGTCCAAACTTTCCAGTAAGTTTCCGTTGGTAGAGTACTGAAGGCCTGTTAAATATTTCAAATTAGCTTTCAATCGATGGTTAGCCCCAAAGAACCAATAGATTTACTGTGCTTTTCGATTCTTACCAATCATACCAACCGCACGAACGACCTCGCGAGCAACTGTACTTCCAATTGCTCCATAAGTAATGTGTCTATAAGGTCAAAACAGTTGAGGTGGTAAACAAATCAGACCCCGCTGGCTTTACAATCTTATACGGACTTACTTCGCATTCGGAACCATCCAAACGCTTTGGAAAAGGGCAGCAGGAAGAGCTGTAAAACAATCGACACATTCAATTCTCTATTTAGAAACTCTCACTTTGAAGGTGTCTACTGTAGAGATTATTAAAGTGATGAGTAAAATTGCGTTATTATGAAAGGCCGTTCAAAACAATGGAGACTGACGAGAGGTCAACCCCTCCCCTTTGGGAAACTTTGAAGAATGTAGCTTACTAATGGTGTTAGTCAAAGGAGAGTAATCGGCAGATACATCAACAGGATCCAGTGGCCAGCTACAAGGTTTTAAGAGCATTAGTTAACAAGCCAACACTTTTCAGCTCAAAAGTTGTGCTAATGTACAAACTTACCTGAACAAATCAGCTTCTAGCGGGAAGTTTTCAAGCCTTCGCTTCTCACGCCATTGCTTGACAGCCAACACATTAGCCAGATGATCTCCTTCAAGCGGTAGCTCGAGCTGGAATCCAATCAAACAGGTCGTTAATCGTATGTTCCAGGCCTGTAATATATCCTATTCACTTTAATACCTTTCCATAAAAGTCATCCAAGTTGTACAAAGTCGTGTCATTCATATCATTGAAAATCCAATGAGGATGGGCAATTTCCACCTTGAGGCTTGCCAATTTCTCAGAAGCGTGTTTCTTCAAACTTTCTGATATTTCCCCGTCAGCCTGGATATTTTCCTCTAGTTTGGTCTTTAGATTTGTGAACATAGTTTCCACCTAGATTACATCACAAAACGATTAATATTTGAGCTACAAGCTATCTAAAAACTTCAACAGCTACCTTCAAACTTACCTCATATTGGTATTCAACAGGAAAAACTTCCTTGGCATAAACGGCTCCGAGAACCATACCGAAGTATTCCGTAGTCGATTGAATACAGTAGCTTGACCTGAAGCATAGTTAAAATGAAGATGTACTGCATTTAAATTGCAGCATTTACTAAAATTTGTTCCTTTTCCCCTACGTCTTCCTAATGTTTTCTTACCATCCAGTTTCAGCATGCTCAGCTCCAACCTTTTCCTTCTCGACATCCAAGACCACATTGTAAAGGTCCAGCGAAATGTCAGAAGCCAAGTCCAGTAAAATTTTACCTTTCAAGTAATTTTCTGGAATTCAAAACAACCCAATTAGAAACAAACCTTTAAAGCTCCTGCGAAACCTTAAAACATGTTTTGATTGCTGCAGCAATCTTATTCAATCTTACCCACTCTTGTTCTGTTAAGATGAACACTGAAGAAATAGTTGAACCACTCAAAATACAAAACATCATCAACAATAACATTGGTAACTACAGGTTTAATCACACCATAATCCAGTTGGAAAACTTTGTCAAAGAATTTCTGGTACGCGAAATCCTGCCAAAACCAAAATAAGGTAAACAATGTTTGAATTGTTCCGCGTGCAGGAGGTGCAAAATTCAAGGATTTCTTAAATTCGCTCACCGGATTCGCTTTAGCTCCTTGACTACTGGTTAGCTCAAGTTCCTCCTCAGCGGTTTCCAGACTTGAGATCCGAAGTGCGGTCAAATTTTCAACGGATGCCCAGTTGTAACGATCAAACCGATCACCATCTTTCTCCGGTGTAAGATACTGTAAAATTGATTTGAGTACAACAATTCAGTCCACATCAAAGACAATTTGTGGTTAGCACAAACTATCGCCAAATTCCAAAAACTAACCGTCGAGTTCCAAAGTTGTTGCTCCACATCAATAATGTCTTGAGCTGCTTCCATACCTTCCTCAACAGTGCCGCCCATTACTGCCGCCCAAATCCTGCCCAGTTTAGAAACGTAGCGTCTGTATTCCACTGAAGTATCTGGCTCGGCGAGGTATTCCGGTAAGATACCAGGCTTTGGTCTCTTCATCTGTGGAGCAAAGTTGCAAAGTTTCAGTAATCCATGTAATGCATCAATCTTTAAAAGTTAAAAACTCACGTAAACTGTATAGACACCAGAGTCCTTGGCATCCAACTCAACATCAACCTGGAAAAAGTAGTTGGACCCGAGCTGGACCTGAACTCCTGCCAACACTTCAGCGAGGTCCGCCGAAGTTTGATCCGTAATGAGCTTGTGCAAGAGCGCATGGATCGATGTGTAGTCGTTTTTGTTTACTAGAATGGGAATTACTCAAGCATTATCAACGTCTTGAAAACACCCATAAAATTCAAGATTCAAAAACACTTACCAACAGCTTTACAATCTTCAAAGTACCCCACAGCAATCTCCAACGCAGCCGGAAGTTCCGTACGGTTCTCAAACGGGCCTCTGGGGTCCTCAAGGATAGCTGCGAATTCAGAATCCATTTCAAGTACATTTCTAGCGTCAAAAGTAAGTAAATCCTGCAGATTTAGTTTCAACACTCACAACGCATATATTCCCTCTTCACTTCCAGCTCCACCTTCTTCATCGGACTCCACTCGCCCATGACATCCACCATTGGATTATTATGGATCCACTGTCCACAAGCGAACTCGTAAAAGTCTTCACACGGAGCCACTTCAGCGTTCTTGGTCTTGGCCGATAGTATCTGACCTGCTGCCAAAGCGCAGTCTGCTTCCAAGCATCTGTCCCAACCTGGCGGTGGTTCTGTAATTGGTATTTCCGGTGCAATTGTCGTGGTCATTGTGAGCCATGGCGGGAGTTCAGTTTTTGGTACTTCGGTCGTAAGTTTTGCCGGGCGTTCACGAGTCCCTTAAAAGTAAAAGTTTAATTAATACACAATACTCTTATATATACATGTCCTTGTGTAAATTGTCAACAGCTTACAATATTTGTTTCCCATATAGGCAAACCCGCCCAGGAACACCAGAGCCAAAGCTGTCATCACTCCAATAATGATCAAGTACATCCGGTCCTTCCGTCCTATGCCTTTCCCCCTCTTCTTCTCACTGTACCAATCACCAGGCATTGTGTTATTAATGTCGATTACGTCGTTATCGATTATTGCCAGCGTTAGCGAGCCTCGTTGGCGGAACATTTTTATGGGCATTTCGCCACCTCAAACATGAACTATTTGTTAACTTTTTAAAATGTGTCCTCTGCTCAAAACCTACTGGTGGTAAGAACTGAGAAATGTGAAGTGTGAATCAGCAACGAAACTTGAAACGTGACCTCCCATATTAATTCGAAAATCCATCGCCAGAATAACCTAAGAAGAGCATTAAGAATGCGCATAATAATTCATCGTTCAAGAATGCTTGAAATCAGAATCATCCCTTGTAATTCTTGTATACCGGATGTTCATATAGGTAACGCTGCAACGCTTGCGGAATTCAATCTTCTTCTTCCGCTTTAATTGTTCCAAGAAAGTGGCTGATTCACCTTCTTGAGAGGTTGACAACTTCAAAAATATTCCAACTCTACTGGCTAAACTGCTTCGGATTGTGGGCCAATTCTTTTACCTTTGAAGAAGTTGGTTCCTACTCAAAGAGCCCACCTGAGGTCCCTCTTCTGCCACTCGAATGACGTCAGCCATTTTGAAAAAGTCACCTCACAAAATTTAATTTACACAAAAATTTTGCAAACCACATTCACATGCAACTTCGCTACTATTAGATTCAAGGCTGACTGCCAATACTGTATGCTGTAATATACATCAACATCTTTCCTAATTTCACCTGCTGCAAAATATCGTCTATGATAATAGCTTATCAGCATCTGCGGTATGATATCAAAACACCTGTCCGCTTTGATCAATCTCGGTGGTGCTGAAGTCAGGCGTCATTGCCGTGCTTTAACGTTTACTTTAAGTATACACCTGTTGAATCATTCTTCAGTGTAATCCATGCTGATCATTGCTCATTTAGCCCGCTGACTGGATCAATGAAGAATTCAATATAGAATATCAGCAAGAAATTCCCAAAGCACCTGCTCAGTTTCTATAAGGTCTTCCTCATTGATAAGACTTTTTTCATAGCTAAAGCTTTAGCCTTTAATAGTTTTTGTCTTTACAGTTCAATATATTGTCTGACGATCGTATCACGTGCGATTGTCAAACCAATCCACCCTGAGCATAGCATAGCTGATGGCCAAAATTCTTCCAACAAATTACAACAGCTTGACATGTCAAGTTATCGATCAACAAAAACCGAATTAAACGTCGAGAGTCATTAACGAAGAAAAACTGTATCGATAAATGGTCAACGCAATGGGATGGAAAATTGGAAAAATATATACCACATAGCGAAACATGCAAGATAGACGGGAAATGATGATAGGTCACGATTCGCTCCAGTAAACCTGCGTTATTTGACATGACAGAAATTGGCAAGTACATAAGTAGTCCGCAATTCCTCCTGAAACAACTCACATGCCAGGCCATATAGTTTAATCTCGATGAGCAAATATTTATCTTTTTGGTACTTGGATTCATGGTTGGCTACCTTGGTATTACCCGCAGGAATTACCGTTGTTTTCTTCTATTATCGTGATGTTTGCTTCATAATGTTTCAAGTACCTTTTGGTTGTCCAAGTGGTCTCTGGAGACAAAGAACCAGATGATTGTGCCGGAACTTCGGATAACAGAATAGAATATATGGCAGTCCTGCATATGGCTGAACTGAACCATTAGAAAAGTCTTGTCGTGTGTAGCTTGGCAGAGTTAGTTTAGTTAGTTTAGTTGGCAAAATGGGTAAACTTCCGGAAGCTCAGATTTCTCCATTTCTCTTCACGCTCAGCCAATATGGCGACCCCAAAGATCTCGACTACTCTGATTTGCACCGCAAGCTCTCAATGTCTCCATCTTCGGAATCTACACAGATCCAGGTCAAGTCGCTCCGCCCCCTGACGCCATCTGACGAGGATCTGCTGACAACAACGCTGGAAGGACAGGTTCAAACGCCCTTTGCGCTCTTCACCCTTCCGGTCTACAGCGCCATGCGCTTCTTCGGCTTCATTGACTACAAAGTGACCTTTGACATGAAGGAGCAAAAGTTCGTTTATGTTCCAGGAAGCTTGTTTCGAAAGGTGGGGTTTTTGAGATTCCATGAGAATTACATGTCAACAACTGTTTTTGCTAATATTCAAGTATATTGTATTTAGATCCGCAGCTTTTTGGTGTGCATTATAACCACCGTCTTTCTGTACATTGAGTGCGAATACCAACAACACGTCAAGAAGCAATCGGGCCTCACCAGTCTCATGGCCATGATGAAGATAATCCAACTTTGCTACCTCAGCTTGAGCGTGACCTTTGTTTACGTTCTCAACACCAGGGGTCACATGTTTCCGCAAATTCTCAACCAGATGCAAAGGGTCACGGCTGTGTTGGAGCGCGAAGGTTGTGGAGTACCTCGAAGATCCTCTGTAAGTGGGCTTTGCGGTTGTAATTTTGCTGTTTTTATAAATACTTGAGGGATTCTGTTTTGGCCCTTCGCAGTGCACACTCTTTTCGAAAACAATGTTGACCCTGATGCTATTCTACGGAGTCATTTACGTCCTCGATCCATATCTTGCAGCCTGGACAAGCGGTTCCCTGGAGACAGGCATCATTGAAACCTTCGCAGATGACATGGTCAAAGCCATAGCAGTCTCGGTATCTGGTCTTGGGTTCCAGGTTCCTGTCGAATGGCTCCAGTACACACTTCATCGAGAGCAGCCCATTTGGGTCGTTATGGTTGTGGCGGCTGTCAGGCTCATTTTCCATTACATGTTTACGTGTGTCTGGATCTTTACTGTAATGCTGTTCATTTTGTGGGCGCTGGCTTTCGCCGAAATCTTCAGGTCCTTCATCAACCTGCTGGCTCATAGGCCTTCTAGGAACACTCTGCAGGTACTTGAAATGGAGACCACAAATTTCTTGGGGAGAATAGCGTATGGTTATATTTTTCCAGGACATTCGAAAATTCAACCTCATGACCACAATGCTCGACAAATTCAACGAAGCACTTGGTCTTCTGACCCTCATCGCTTGTGTCACATGTATCGCTCACTTTTCGATCCACGTTCAGTACTTGGTCGATTCCAGCATTTGGTGGCTTGGAAAG
>JAQGBJ010003699.1:0-11965 GCA_034698345.1 Sphaeridia pumilis | reverse complement strand
CGCCTACTTCGCATGCTCCTCCTCCAGTAGTGACCTCGGCACCCAACACTTCGACGACTTCAACTTCGACGCCGCAGGGGAACCAATCGGGTCAGCAGCAACAGCAAGGCTTTTTTGGCCAGGAGACTCTGGAAATGTCCCATGAAGACATCCAGAGGACGCTGTCTGCAAATATGACTATTCCAGACCACGGCCCCGTTGACTTGGTTCCAATGTCGCCAACTGCCGACGATGTTTTTGTCAACTTGGACGCCTTCGATATACTAGCGGATTTGTCTGAAGATTTGGATCCCAACCATCACCATGATAAGAACACGATCGTCGATATCAATCCCGAGTGGGCGTATTCGGAGGTAAGAAACCATCGAGTAAATTTTTGTCAGCAAAATTCTCTCACGATCCCCATATTTCAGTGTTGTGGAAGAAATGTGCCGTTACAATTTCCTCTCCATGTAACTGCAACAATTGACAAAATCAGCATATTTTTTGTCTCATCCAAGACTTGGAAAATGTTCTTGTTTTGGGCGTATACATTTAGCTGTAAGTGTGTTAGGAAAAGAACAAAACCTCGAAATCAAGTACAACTGTCTGCCATGTATACACTCCATAATTTATGAGGAGGAAAGCAACTGACTTATTATTTTCAGCTTCCACACTCGTCAAATGGTGGGGCAGGAGGGTGGAAAATTTTCCACATTTCACCCTCGATAAAACACAAAGTCGGCTGACTTTCTCTCTTCGGCGGAGAGAAACAAACAAGCGCTATTTAAAGTACAGCCAAAATTCACAACATTCCAGAACGTACAAGGCTGTTTGGTGGTGCTCAACTTCCAAGTCGTTGCTATCGTTCCGTAGCATCAAATAGCTTCTGTTCACAGTTGGCTGAAACGCCCTGTACTCTTAGTAACATTATTCGACACAAAAACATCACATTAGATCAGTCGAGCAAAAACAACATTAATCAAAATACAAATTCATCACTACATTGCACATGCATTGCATATTATCCATTGGCTTGGCAGATTGTCTGAATTTGTCACAAGCTTGGAATAATTTAGGAACAAAGCCAAAAGGGTTTCCCGCCAAAATTTACTCACTTGATTGACGTCATCACCACTCAATTATCATAATGACATTGACAATTACATTTATTTTTTTCTTATCCAAAGCCAACGTCAAATAGAACAAAAACCGGCGGGAAAGTAATCTCGACCAAAAATGTTTGGAGTAATTTTAGCATACAAATTTATACATAGACAGAAACCGGATGCAATTTCATAATTAATCAGAATCATCGGAAGCCAAAGTTTGATCTATATATTATTTTACAGGGTCAGAATTTCCTACACAATGTTAATTAACGTAAAACGAATCGACACAGGAGGTATATATAATTATCGACATCGATGGATTCACAAACGGCCATTTTTGGTTCGCTGCTGATTCATGAAGATAACGAAATTTGTGGTTTCATTAGCGATATTAATTACAGTTGTATCTGATAATGAACTGATGAAATACATTCAGATTTAATAGCCCGCCGTAGCCACCGTTTACTCAACATTAGCACCGAAGATGAGACCAAACCTGCATGTTAAAGATAGGAGCTGCAGGAGTGCTCATCTTTTTCCTATGCTTTAACATGGGAGGAGCGGCGGAGGGAATTCAATGTATTTGAACGGCACTAAATTGCTGTTTAGTTCTGCCGTTGCTCAGAATTGGCGCGGAGCGCCCTCTATATCAGTCCTATGTTTTGTAATGGGAATTGTTGTTTTCAAAGATGGAATCAATAATTAATTAATGTGATTCGCCACACTGCATGTCTAAAATGCCTTTCGGTGCATCTGCAGAAATATTACGCTTCTACAATTTTTTTTGGCAAATTGGCAACTGTGCCAATCTCTTTGAACAAGAAATTGCATTTGTCTGATGCAAAAATGCATGACGATGATGGAAAGCCAGTTGTTTGGGAGTAAATTCCCTTTTTTATCATATAAAAGCTGGAGGAACGAAATCGATCTTGAATATTGGACAGCGAAACGAATTTGATACTTTATTTTTGGCAGAGAAAATGAAAGCGTTGGGCATTTGTCAATATCTCATCACGTAAACGGCGTCTACACAATTCCCTATACATATCATATTATCCTGCATAAGGTACACACTGTATCCCAAGTTTATGTATAATTTAAACACGTGTTCTCTTTTTTGCTATATCGCAGGGTGGTACCAAAATCCTGATTGTGGGTCAGTTCAACAATCCAAACTGGGACTACTCGGTCCATTTCGGCGACCTCGCCGCGCCAGCAGTATATCTTCAGACGGGAGTCCTCAAGTGCTTTTGTCCACGTAAGTCCTTCGTCGATGCTAACTCTTCGATGCTAACTCTTCGACGATGCACGCATCGATGCATCAGCAAAATTCCACTATTCCTTGCCCATGCATCTTTATTCGTATGTCTGAACCAGTTTGTCAACGTCTCGTTTGTCCCTGTTGGGCACTTGAATTTTTCCTCTTTCCCGCGATTCAGGTTATCTCTTCTTTTTCTTGGTTCGATGGTATGTGTTTCCGTTGACACAAATGGTGAAAGGAGGTGTGTTATGTGGCTGAGGTCACAGGTCAAGATGCAACTGTGAGCCAAAGTTATGTAGATGTCCTGGATGTTTTTTTCTCACCAAACTTTTCCGGACAAGTTCCGGCAGGCAAGAGCCAAAAAGTCTGGTGACTTTTCTAGAAATCTCATGTCGACTTTTCCCCTTTTTTCCCGCTTGACGGACGTAAGCTGTGATGGCATTGGATTTTGAGGCGGGAGTTGAACTAGTGGAAAAGTAAAGTAGGATTGAGCGAGATAAATGTGGCGAGCGTCTTTGTGGGATTAGGGACACAGTTGGGGGCTATCAAGCAAAAGGATATCGGATCATGATATCGGGTTTGCTTTCTAAAAGTCTAGTTGTTATATATATACGCATAAAACTGTAACGCTTTCGATCAGCTGTGAAACAAGTTCAGGTAGGCAGAAAAGGTTCAGCTGTATAATTTTTGACAGACAAGAAATCAAGCGTTGATGACGAAGCGGGGGAGAAATTGGTCGTCATTTGTAGTTGGTGGAAAAGTACAAAAAATATATACGCACGTAGTCCTGGTCGCAAAATAAACCCGATCCAACCAAAAGGTACGTGGAGGCGATCGAGTGAAAGTAAACCGGCGGCGGTGAGATTGAGTGGCTTGAGAGGAAATACATGGAAGTGAAAGTAGTTGGAAGGAAACACGTGGGTTTTCCTAGACAAGTTTCAAGGCAAAAGAGAGTAGTAGCGATGCATCTTTTCATAAATGATGATATGTCTTGTCATCCGACAAATTCGTTAGTGTACAAATCCACAAAGAGTAATCTGGAACGTAAGTTGAGACGATTTTTCATCCCCTGACTCTCTGAGAGAGAGCAGAAGAGAGGCAAGAGTTTTTGAATGCAGAGGGCGCTGCGGTCGCAGCGGGAAGTTTAAAAATAAAGAGGAGCGAGTTTGTGTAATAATGAAGGCGCTAAACGATATAGTTATTACCTTGGAACAATGGAACTACATATAATTTGAACACTTTCACTTCCGGTTAATGGCTCTTCTTTTGGCGACCGCTGGCTGGCAAGGGGCTTTTATGTCAAGTTGACATTGTCAACAAGGACATGTCAGTCTGTTAGTTTTAGAGGATAATTTGAGAATGAGCATTGTGTTCTACTGTAAATTACAAAATTTACAGGTCGGAATGACCCATTGTGGGCAGGGCGAATGACGTCGTTGACGGTTAATTTTATTGCTCTTTTCGCTACATAGTCGCTGTTGGAGTTTTTGGTTGCCACCGAAATTGTGTTGTTAGAGAAGAGGAGAGAATTTTTAAATGTCGTGTGGCGGGAAATAGGAATTTGTAATTTAAGTGTCAAATTGTCAAGTGGTGGTTCAGAGAAGTGACAGTTAACTTAGTCTCGACTGTTATCAAGTTACTAATTTTCCCGCCTTTTCCATTTCCACAGCTCACAGCCCAGGCCTCGTCCCAATCCGCGTTTACTCCAATGGAAAACAAATATCTGTAAACTCGATGGTCTTTGAGTACAAAGCTGATCAACGAAGTTCGCCAATTCCAGTGCCGCCGACGGAGACGTCAATGAAACTGTGTTTGATTCATCGGATGGAGTGTCTCGAGAAATGTTTTCGGAATTTCAAGGTAAGCAATGATTTCCAAAAGGCGTTTTGGACACGCCCTCTAATGTGAGCGCGGGAACTCTGGGGTGAATTTGGAACGTTTAAGAGCCAAACTTTTTTGGTGAGATAAGTAGGAGAGGGATGATTGGCGGTGAAAAATTCACAGGATTTTTACTGCATCACTTGTTTGCAATAACTTTATTTTACGAGCTGGAACGAGGACGGATAAAAGTATAAAAATGAATCGTAATAATTCATAACCACTTTGGCCCGGCTCCTATATACGCGTTTTTATATATAAAGAAAAACTTGTTTCTTTCTACGGACATGGTCGGAGGTTAAATTGGCCGCTGACAGCGAGTTAAACGGTGGCCTATGGAAAAAAGCTTTTACGTTATGGACGTAAAAAGTCCATGTAGTTTTTAAACTTGTTAAGAAGAAGAAGAAGGAGAAGGTGGTGAAAGTTGGAATGCGATTACATATAATAATAAGTTGAAGAGGGAGGAAGAGGGCGCCCTTGTAGTAAAGAAGGCAGGCAGTAAAGGTGGCAAAAGGAGAAAATGGATAATCTGACTTGATAAGTGGCCGAGAAAGAAGAGTCGTAAAAAGTTAACAAGTCAAATATGGTCTGCCACAAAATTCCATCGTTTATGTATATACGTTATAGATTTCGGTCCAGCAAGCAAGGTTGTTGGAGGTCACACTTGAGCGGAAGTGAGAGGCGACAGAGGCGGGAAGTTTGAATTTCCGGGAGAGGGCGCGTCAGCGCGCCCTCTGGTGGCTCTGCCGTGGGAATTTTAAGTTTCTGAGCGCGCCTTCTGGTGGATCTGCCGTCCGAATTTTAAGATTCTGAGCGCGCCCTCTGGTGGCTTCGCTGTCCGAGTTTTAAATTTTTCAATGCGCCCTCTGGTGTATATGAGTGAAGGCTAATAATGACGATTTTATACTTTTGTGCCCACAGACGGAAGTTGGAGGAAGTCGAACCCTTGAAGAATCGATGGTGAAAATCTGCTGCGAAATGATGAAGCAGGATTGGGATGGCATTGTTCCAAGCGCGTTTCTGACACCCTGCGATCGCGGAATCAGTTTATTACACGCGGCCGCTGCGCTCGGCTACTCCAAGTTGATTCTGACGCTAATTCAATGGAAGAGGGAAAAGCCATCGAGTGTACTCGATGCCGAGATTAACTCGTTGAGGCCTGATGACTTTGGATGCCTGCCGTTGGTAAGTCGTCGAGTCTTGTATTGTTTTGTATCCTGTGTAATTGTTGCTTAACGTAAATGCAATCACAAAGGTCTTTTGGCTTGAACCTCGAAGCCACTCGCAACAACATGTCGCCGCCAACTTCAAAGAGTCCAGCAGCAGCAGATGCTCGTTATGGCTTGGAGTACTAGCAAGTAAAAAAGTTGAAATGAGAATTTGTGAAACGAGTTGGACTTTTTTTGGAATTAGGCGGCGGCGGATGTGACTTTTGTATTATTTTTTCCATAACTTGTAATATCGTTTAAAAAGAAATTGTGTTGT
Organism: Sphaeridia pumilis; assembly: GCA_034698345.1. Lineage (NCBI taxonomy): Eukaryota > Metazoa > Arthropoda > Collembola > Symphypleona > Sminthurididae > Sphaeridia > Sphaeridia pumilis. Next base: position 6,250 of record JAQGBJ010003699.1, on the reverse strand, counting down.
TGTTTTTTGTTCGGCTTTGGTTTTGGCTTTTGTTGCGGAATCCCAGAAAATCCTTTAATAATAATATGACTTTGCTCGATTTTTTTTTCCAACCAAAAGTTAAACAGTTGTATAGTTTCGCAAAAATGTTCAAGAGGCTCAAGATTCCGAGTCGACTTGGTGCCACTTTTGCAAGTCCACTTTTTATGGCACTGGAGTTGATTATGGCGTGGTTGGTTGGTAGGCTTGCTAAAAACTACTATAAAAGCCTATTGTTTAGTAGTGGAAATTGAGCTTTCTCTACATGACTCGCTGTAAGTGAGTGGTCAAAAAAGGTATACATTTTGTGGTATATTATTCTGATTACAATCTGCCTTGTTGTTTGGCGAGTTGCTGGCCAGCAGCATTCAGAATGCCAAAGACAGAGACGGAAATGGAGGTGGACAATGAGAGAGAGGAAAGCTTGATGAAAATTGGCTTTGCAAGCATAGAGAGAAAGTGGCGGAAGATTATGTGGGATATGAACGAGAGCAGATGGTGGGGAGCGGGAAAATTACCAAAAGCGTTTCCGCTTATGATGACAATACAATAATAGGCGCTTTTTGGGCTGGTTGCAAGTATAGGAGAAAACTACTTTTTTAAAAAGACGGGTTTGTTCAAGTTGTTGTGATTACAATTTTGCAGATGTGGGCAGTCCGAAACGGTCACTTTGAATCCAGCCGGATTTTGGCAAGCTGGAGTCCAGAAAGCGTCAGCGTTCGAGATGGACAAAATGGACTGACGAGCGTGGAACGGGCAGCCGGTGCCGGCTATGCCAAGTTGGCGACAGAATTGGACAAAATTGGGAAAACAGCAGGAACCACTTCGACGGCTGGTGGGCCAGCGAGTCATTTAAAATCAAGAGGATTGCTGGCAAGGACGGAACAAGTTAATAACATGGGAATTTCAGATCGAGGTATGTCATTCAAGAATCAAGAAGTAAATGAGAAAAGAGAAAGAGAAAGTCATAGGATACAAATGGTCTTCTATGGCTTAATGAAAAAGTTGTTGGTAGTGAAAACAGCCTAAATAGGAGGAGACAGGAGGAGAATTCCGGGAGTCGATGTAATAATAATGTTATGGGATGGAGGCGAATTTGGTCTGACCAAAAGTGTAATTACTTAACAGGAAAAAGTATATTTAATTAGACTTAGGAATTAAATGGAGAACTGACATTTTCATTGGTTTTGGTTAGAGAATTACATGGAATTCGTAGTTAGATAACGAAACAATTATTGAAGTTCAAATATTTCTTCAGAAATTTTAGAAAATAAAATGTTGATTGTTTTTGTTAATTGTCCATTGTTTTTAAATTGGCAGTTAAAATTGGCGGGATGAGGAGCCATCGGTCATCAAGTGTACTTTCGGACGATTTCGGATTGAAAGGTAAGCATAAAGTAGCTTTAATTTCTATGGCTCAAGTCACTTTCAATTCAAAGCATTGAAAAAATTAGCTAAAATTTTAATAATTCTACTGTGGAGTTCTTGAACTTTTCTTGTATTTGGATTCAAAATATTTTTTCGCAAAATCATCTGTTTTTTTTTGCAAAATTTTAAAAATAGTCACATGTAAGAAAGCCAAGAAAGTGCAAGAAATTGCTGCTACAGAAATCTGAGTCCGATGCCCGGTTTCGGGGAAACGGGTCCCGTAAATCCTGCTCAGTATTGTCCTCTCGCCCTCCCGTGTCAGGTTAATGGGGCAATATTTTGCTTTGTAGTTGATCCGTGAAATAGGAGTTTTGTATAGCGAGAGATGAAGATGATGACTCGGAATGGCTCTTCCGGAGTCATCTTGTCCTATTTAGGCGCCTACCGCCTAAATACCCGGGCAAGCCTTACACTAACTAAAACAAGCTTCTGATTTCTCCATATATGCATTTACTTACAGACTGCTTTTTTGGTCAACCGGAAGCGGGACTTGTGGAACTGTCGATGCCTTCGGAGGAGGAGTCTCGGGTGCTAACGTTGGCAGAACAAATCATTGCGGCCATGCCCGACAGGATCAAGGTAATGGACTGGACGTAGATTCCAGGCAATTTTCAACGCTATTTAAAACAATACATGTGCATTAGTGGATTTTTGCCCCATTTACAAAGTACTCTCGGCAAGAGCTTCTTCTATAAAACCCTAACGGTCAAGAAGTGTTTTAATTGCCCGCCGGGGTAAAAAGTTGGGTAAAAAAGTAAAGATTCTTAGAGGGAGGAAAAAATAGAAAGTTAAAGTGTTCCTGTACACGTTTTTGCCTTTAAGAGAGAAAAAGCTTGGAATTATGACAACAAGACAAGGAAGTTAATGGGTTTTTTGAGAAAGGTTTTATAATTGCGACTTTTTTGTGCTTAGAAGGAAAGCAACGAAGAAATGTCACCGCCTGAATCCCAGGACTCGGCCTCTCTGCTCAGCTCCGCGAATCCTTCGGATGATAATGAATTGAGTTTCGATTTCACCGATAGAAACTACAGGTAATTTAAGACACTCGGTAGATGGCGCTGCTGAACCGGAAGTTCAAAATTTTAAACTGCTTTACTAGGTACTATGACAACGGAACGCCGTGTTCGAGCCTCAGCCCTTCGTCGAGTTGCTTGCAAAGTCCCTGTTCTTCTTCGTTTACGGTCGATTCGCCTCAGCCTACAACAGCGGAGTTGTCAGAGTTTCTACAGGCTTCGGCGTTTGAGCGGGATTTTTCAAATTTGACGCTTTCTGGTAAATACTTGGAACTCCAAAATAATTTCAAAAGAGCATTATAATTCTATAGATTTGAAAAACTTTTGTTGGTTTCTCAGAACGTGAACAGAGGGAGCTTTACGAAGCGGCAAAAGTGATTCAAACAGCGTATCGAAGCTACAAAGGGAGGAAGAAGCTTGAAGAAGAAGACAAGGAGAAGGCAGCGGCTTGTATTATTCAAAATTATTTTCGAAGATACAAGCAGGTAAGATTGAAGATTTTGAAAATTTGAGTCAAAATTTTGAAGATTGTTTGCTCTAATTTTGTGGATGTTTTTCAGTATGCGTACCTGAGACAAGTCAATCATGCAGCTCTCGTGATACAAAATCAATTCCGCAACTACTGTGAACATAAGAGATTTAAGAAATCTGGCGATGCTGAAACCAACGACGGGTTTTTGGTTCCTAGAACCGATAGCTTGAATAACATCAACAACAATAATAACAACAACAATTGCAATGTCAATTTGAACCACAATACTTCGCCAACAATGATGTAAGTTTCTTGATTTTTCTTCAACTCTTCAACAATACATTCGAATTACTTCAGAGTCTTTTAATAAAAATCGAAGCTTGCATAGTTTGAAACTTTTAGATTGGAAGAAGTGGTTTAAAAATCCAAAAATTGTGAAAAATTCAGGTCCAGAAGAGAGCATCAGGCAGCCAGAAAAATCCAGCAGTTTATGAAACATTTTTGGTAAATTTTTAGATAGATTCCCTTGGTTGGCACATTTTGAATTATATTAGAATTGAAACTCAAATTCCTGGTACCGCTCTCCCCCTCCTGCAGTCAGTAAGATTTAAAACCGGAAGTAATTTTGAACACTAGAAAATATTAGTATTTCGTTGAATACAGAATAGAACTTGGAAAGTACGTTTTAGAAATGCAATATTTGATCGATATGAGACTTTAAAAAAATCATTGTATTTTTCATGCAAAGTATGTGGGAATCGGTGAATTCTCCCAAGGTAAAAATTTTGGTGAAACTTTCAAAATACGATAGCTTTACCTAACCTTTCTCCCGGAATTTCTGTTTTTACCTGTCTCAGATTTTACTAATTCAACCCCGATTTTTTGCAGGCTTCTGAACGTGCCGGCCGGAAACGGGAAGCCTCAATGCCAGTCGCCCATGGAGTACACTGTCCTGCCCCTGCAAAAATTGCCCTGAGTTCTCTGCCGAACGAGCAAAATCGACTTCCAAGTCCTATTACAACCGCCGCCGCCGTAAATACAACGACGAATGACAACAACGCTTTCTACTTGCAGAAATGAATTGAAATTTTCAAGAGATTTGAATCTGTAATTCGCTAAAGTACATTGTTTAAACCTACGATTAGAAACTAGATTGTATATATATAAGCATTCCAAGACACTTGTAACTAAATGTAGTTTCGTCTCTCGCCTTTAAACGTACAGGGCCTACCACGCCATCTACCTTCACCAAGTACGTACTACTAACCCTTCCTTCCTTGTTAGACTGTTTATGTTGGTGTTGTTCTAAATCTTTGTGATGTAGGTTAGGTTAGGCTAACCTAACCTAACCTTACCTAGGTCCTACTTTGACCTTTCCTCAAAGACACACGTTTTGCCTTTTAACCCTACAGCAATAACCCATGTACTAGCAACCCTAACCTAACCTATGATAGACGCTATAGAAACTTATTGAATATGTACTGTACATTGATAGGGAACTCTCTGCTGACCAGTCATATTTCCTGAGTGAGGCCTATTACCTGCATTGTAAGATATTGAAATTTCAATGTAAATATTATATATCGATCGACCTACCACAACCTGGTACCGGCAAAAACGTTAAAAGACACACAATTGCTGCAATACATGTTGTAAATACGTTAGGTTAGGTTAGGTTACAAAATAATAGCTTTCAAGTTACGCCACATTATCCATAATGTAAATCACCCTTCTGGCTCTCTACAAGATTCCAAATTTTGAAAAACCCGCGAAAATAGTTCCAATTGCCGCTAATGGAGTTGGACAGACACGAAGTGAAAGTTTTCGCGCGTGCGCGCGTGCATGGGCAGTGTGTTAAATTTAATGTGCTTGTGGATCCGGTGGTGCTGATTGGCTTGTGTGGTGAATGTGAACTGTGTGCTGTCTCGTCCTCGTCTTACGCTAGATGTCGCTTTAGCTGGTTGTAGAAATGACCAAAAGCCGTTGCTGTAAAAAGGTCTCGTTTTATGGGACACGTGGGATTCTCTGGGTCTTGTAGCCGAATTAACTGTGTACAGTCAATCTTACTTTTAGAAGTTTAGGTCTTTAGAAGCGCAGACAGAGTAGCTAAATTGGCCTTTTAGAAACTAGAAATCAGAGGCTTGAAATCAGAATCAGGGCAGAAAAAGTACGGTATTTTAAGCTGTTTCTTTTGTGGGTTTTTGGAAAAGAAATATAATAATATGGAACCTCCCGCGAATCTTGTGCAATCAACATAATACCTTGTGCGTTTGTAGTACATTCTGCAAGTGTATTACGAGCTTGAACTGCGGAGGTATATTTTTGCCGGCTTTTATTTCATTTTGAGCTAAAGCTATAATTAATGTGAAACATAAACAGAAGAAGAGAAAGAAAGAAAATGAATTGTATATGGTACAAAAAGGACAAAATTTGATTGGAAATGCTGTTAATTACAGGTAAACTATAATATTAAAGTATGAAAAATATATATGTGTGCTTTCGCCAATATAATCCGAGTTGTAGGCTTTGGAGGCAGGGAAGAAGAAAGTACATGTGTTATTTTTATAGCTGTTGTCAAATCAGAATCTTGTAAAATCAGTGTGTGTAGAATATTAGATGCAGCTTCAGTGTACTTTGAAAAAGCTTTTGGCGGGAAAAATAGGGTCAGATAGTGAATCTTAAGGGATTTTGTCTCTTTTGAAAAACCGTTTGTGTACTTAAACCTGTGTATAGGAAACAAAGGAAGAAAAATTGTTGAAAATGTAATAATGCTTTTGGTGTGGGAGGAGCTTTTTTGGCTGGCTTCAAAGGGTTAATGTTGTGTGTACATTACCGTGTCTAAATGTGATGCTTGAAAAACATGCACTTTGTCGGCAATCCAATCCAAGGCAGAAGGAACAAGATTAATTAATAATTAATGGATTAATTTTAATGTTTGTTAAATAGAGCCCTGATTAATTTGATTGATGATGTGGCGGCAACTTTTCTTAAGACTGGCTGTGTTGAAACGTTAAAAAACCTATTGAATTTGAAACCTTTGAAGAACCTCAAGAAAGACATTTGAAGACGTAACGTGTTTAAGAATATAATTTAATTGAACAAGACAAGGAAAGAAGAAGGAATTGATGATATATTGTGAAATGACAAAACACAGGAATTTTTATATTAAGTGTTGTAAAAAGTTGATGTTGTGTTAATTGATATTGTCGTTGTCTGTATTGTTGTTAAACACTTTGGATGTTGTGATTATTTGATGTTGTGTAAAAATCAATGTTTTTCTACCGCAATTATAACGAAACGGAACAACGAATTTGACAAA
>JAQGBJ010003698.1:0-11965 GCA_034698345.1 Sphaeridia pumilis | reverse complement strand
GGAGCAGCTGCAGAGGCAGCTTCACGCCTCTTTGCCATCATCTCCTTGAAGTAATCTACCATGGAGTCGCCATTTGTCACTTTGCTTTCCTCTTTCTCAGGTTGATCTTCCTTCTTAACTTTCAACTCGTTCATCCTTTTGGAGAAATAGTCGGCCATGGAACCTTTATTGATGGTCTGGAAGGAACTTTCGATTGCTGGGGTCTTGTTGATGGAATCAGTATTAGCTCCATTACTAAAACCGAAGCCCAAACGCGGGGTTTCATCGTCACCTATCACAAGAAATAAACAGTTTAGTTCTAATAGTAAAAAATCAAAACCTGCTGAATAGTTCGGACATCTTACTCTCAGAATCAGACTTCTCCTTCTTGACTTTCACTCCAAGTTGCTCCGTCGGTTTCCCAAAAATGCAGCTCAGGTCCTTTGGAGAAAAGTTACTAACATCCTTGTTTTTCACAAACTTGTGGTAGCTACAAAGTTCATAACCATATAAACGTGCGTCTCCTGCATTCAAGAAGATAAATCATAACACTCCCAGAATTGCTGAAAATTTCTTACTGTATTCTAGATTTAGACGACTTAGAGTTTCTTTCAAGCCGACTTTTCTGCTCAGCAGCTTCTGCAGCAGCATCAGCTTCAGTTTTGACTTCGCTGCAAATACCAACTGGTTCCAGATTTTTCAAGAGATCAGCAAATTCTTCCGTATGAGCTATCCAAGGGTCGCTCTTAGGGTCGTAACCCAATCCTGCAAACAGATGTTCATGTTTAAGTATGAACGTATATACTGATAACCTTGAGGAAGAGATTTGAGGAAGTTCTAACGTAAATTTACCTTTAGCACTATTCTGGACTTTAGGTTTTATTGGAGCCTGCATTCCTTGATTAGTTTTTCCAAGACCTTCACCATGTTGCCAGCCGAGTTTTTGAAGCATTTCTCGACCTCGGTTGTTTTCGTCGTCAAGAAACAAGTTACCTCTTGGATTAGGTCCAATCTTTTGTCGGCGTCGAGGCTCTGCCAGCATTGCCATGTTGATGAAGGTTTAAACTACTGCCAGCTTTCAACTAAAGATCTGAATTATCGATACTGCTAAATCTGCTGAAATTGAAAAAGTTTAGACAGTTTTAAGATGTCAAACGCTGAATTTTGTTCGTGAACAAGAAAAATCGCTGTTTGAAGCACCAGAATGTTTTCACGTTCGCACGTGGTGCGGAATGCAGTTCAACTGCTCGCGGTCATGATGCTATGGCAGGTTTTAGCCTTTCGCTCTGTGACACGGACAAATCGGCTTCCAACCCAAAGTTGGGGTGGCATGAAAATCCGTTGTAATCAGAAAATAGCAAGAATTACCTGTATTGAAGATAAAAAAGGGTATTCTCTATTCTCACATTCTAATTTACTCAAAGTGTTTTCTCGGAAGAAAATAGTGAGTAAGAGCTCAAGCATGCTTGAATCCGTACAATTTCACTAAACTAGGTGTAAACATTTTCAGCATAAAGTTACAACAAAAAGATCTGAAGTTCTAATTCTAATACACCATGAGGCAAGGTAAGGTAAACTAATCCGACAAGAGAGACTCACAACCACAACTTTGGTTTTGTGATACAATATACACAAATGTAAGTGGTATAAGATCAACATAAGATCAACAGAATCTTCCTATCCCCAGTCTATAGGTTCGATGGACAGTTGAAGATTCATCAAGTTTCTTAAGTACAGCGTACAGCTTCACTTCAAGTCAATCATGAATGAAAATATATAGCTGCTTAATACCGCAGTAACGGGCAAGATTAGATTAAATTAATAGTAACAATTGACATGTTTTCAGAACTTTGAACTCTTACATTTCACTTTCTAGTAACTTAAACAGTTGGTGATCCAGCAGCAACGTTCGAAGTCGCAGTTCGTTTAACGATGCTTTCAAACCAAGCTGTTTCCTTGTAGAGGAACCAAAGGTTGGTTGCCCAAACGATGAAATTGATGAAACCAAAGAGCTACAAGAAAGAATCGTCATTAATCCACCAAAAAAACGTCAAAATTCGTAAAACCGTGAATAATTGAGGCTTTTCCAAACATACATAGCTCACTGTCAAGGTTCCATACGACCCAGAATTGATATTCTGTACATTTTCAAGCATTCCCTTAGTTGGGGGCTCGAACGCTTTATCATCCATGGACCAAGCTCGTGGACTTGTTTTTTCTCTGATCTCGGAGACCCCAGCACACCAAGTGATCGTCCCAGACAACCAGAAGACAGAGAAGATCACCGTGATAATGAAGTCCTAATAAAAAAATACCATCTATTAATTTTTTTCTGCACTGATTCATTTGTTGTCACGATTGCTTACCACCATGATCGGCGTATTAGTCTCCATGTACATCTTGTCCTTGTACAGATGAACAAGTATCATTCCAGTGGCGTACAAGAAAGCCATGACTCCGGTGAACACAAAGAATCGGCTCTCAGATCTGTAAAACAATTCAATTTCATACTTCTTTTACCAGGATAAAAAAATCCACTTGCTTCCAGCTCTCAATGACACCAAAGAACCAAAAACTTACCCAGCATTCACAGGAAACTTAACTTTGAGGTTGCTCGGCTTGGCACTGCTACAGTTTCTCAGTGGGTAAATATCAGCTTCAGAAGGGTTGTCCAACCTGAAAATCAAAATCCATGAACGTTTGTTACTAACGTTATTTTATTTTCTTCATCAGATCAGAGCCTTTGTTGCTTACTCTACCCTCAAACTTACGTAAAAGGGTAATTAATCTGTTTGGATACATAGACAGTTTGGTTGGCGGGACATGAATCAAAACTGATGTTCGTGACGCTGAAAGAAACCTGGGTACTGAAGTCTACCACGGTGGCGAATGCAAAAATGGCAAACAGCTAAAATAAATATAAATATTATGTATAATCAACATTCAGCGTTATGATTTATGATATTTGAATCCTTCAGAGAATGCTTCAAAGAATCCGTCTTTACAACAAGCTCCGGCTTACCCATTGAAGTAGTTTCAGAAATCCTCTAGGCTCTTTGAACGGGGTGACGTCAAAACTCTGCAAGAACAACGAAAAGCATGCTTCAAACCTTGCAAATAACAATAACTCGAGCTTGAAAAATAACTGGCTGGGGCTTACCATAAAATCAATTAAACCCATTTTCAAAGAAGATGGACAAACGATTCCTTTTTCAAACAAAAACTTCAGACGAAAATTTTCACTGCTTAACACAGAATAAACTTTTGGCTTTGGAATTCAATGCTTCAACAAAAATGGGAGTTTTACCACTGATGCCATCCGAGCTTATAGCGCTAATGTTAACGTAATTAAGCATTAATTACAGGCATAGCAAATGATAAATGATGCGTCACCTGTTGCTCTTAATGCTTGCTTGCTCAAAACTTTTTCCTCCAGCCGCTCCTCCGCCAACCGTCAATTTTGAATTACGCGCCTAATTTTACTCTATGAAGCGCTTGATCAAAACATTTTCATGCAAAACGTTCAACTGTTTACATGAGCTCCGTGCTCAGCCATTGCATTCTCCACAGAATATTTGCACGTCTTTTAGCACGCGTGATGCTGTCCGTTTTAATTTGTGTCTGAGAATGGCTTTCTGTAATAACATATTTTATATATAAACTAAAAACTAGAAATTTCTAACTTTTAGTTTTGAACTTTCCCAAAATACTGCTTCAAGGATATACAGAGGCGTTTCAAAATGGAACCTAAACGCAAGAGTGAGTAACTATTTACCCTTACAGATATTTCTCTTATTTTTATCAGGATACAATGTTGATATCCAAGTCTTTAATCCTTTTTGATCTTCAGATCCGAGAAAACGGCATTTGCTGCTTCCTCCTCCTACTTTGCTCCCAAAACCGCTGAGCACTGGCGACAAGGATGCACCACTCAAGTCTTTGAAATCAATAGAATTTGGAATCATGTCACCAGAAGAAATTGTAAGCTTACATGTTTCAAAAGATGCATAGGCTTGATGCTTAAGAGGGTATTGATGACCAATTCTGCCTGTTTTGTAGGAATCTCTATCGGTTATTCCAACTAGCGAAGGAATAACGTCAGCTCATTTACTGCTTGAAACGGAAGGAAACGTGTTGGATCCTAGATTAGGTCCAACAGGCATGAACGGAAAATGCGGAACCTGCCAACTATCACTTGATAGCCGAATAGGAGAAACCTGTCCGGGTCACTACGGGCATATTCGGCTGGCAGAGCCCGTGCTCAACCCGTGTTTTATGAAAAAGATTCTTGCACTTTTGAAATCTATATGTGTTCATTGTTGCCATTTAAAACTTCCTTTGGGTCATAAGAAGTTGATGAATGTACCAAGAAAGTTTAAAGCGATCACAGATGTCTGTACCAAAGAGAGAGCTTGCTACAAGTCCCTTCGGTCGGAAGATGTAAGATGTTGATAGTCTTGAAACTTTAACAAAGGAATCATGATAGCTGATGTCTACTTCGTAGAACAACCCCTGTGCTGGAAGGCAGCCGGCATATTCACAACGTGGTCTAGCCGTTTTCAGAACGGAAAATGATGGAAGCAAGACTCTGGTGACCCCAGATGAAGTGATGCTACGATTCGTAAGGATACCAGACAACGAGTGTCGGCGGTTGGGAATCGACCCTACTAGAGCAAGGCCAGAATGGATGATTATAACCGTACTGCCTGTGCTGCCACTGACTGCTAGACCAACGTCGTTTTTTGCAGGCGATATCTTGATTGTAAGTTCTGAATATAAGGAAGAATAGAATTTTATAGAACAAACTTCAATTAATTCATTGATTCTTAAAAGCACGAAACTTCCAAAAAGTACCGACTGGTCGTGGAGAAGAATCAACAACTGAAAGGAGCGACCAATCTGAGCGATACGGTTCAGAACATGCATTCACGTGAACTTCAGCAACTAGTTGCTGATGTAATTTGTGGAAAGACTGGGAAGGAACGCGAGACCGACAAAGGCAGTTTGAAAGATCGATTGTGTGGCAAAACTGGCCGGATTAGAGGAAATCTGATGGGGAAAAGAGTTGACTACAGTGGTAGAAGTGTCATCACACCTGATCCAAACATTAGCGTTGATGAGGCGGGCGTACCACTGTTTATGGCTCAGGTTCTACGAATCCCAGAAAAGGTTACACCGATGAACATAGACAGGTAAAATTGACTTGTTTTCTTAGGGGTTTCTTCAAGAAGTAACTGCTACGTTCAAGATATTTGTCAAACGTGAAATTCAAATGCTTTCATTTCAGATTACAAGCGCTGGTGTATCGTGAAGTAGCAAAAGACGGCACCCGACCGGTAGTGTACCCAGCAGCACGAGGAGTTATCAAGAGTAATGGAAGAAAAGTGTTGTGCAATTTATTGAGAAATCCTAAGGAGATACCGTTGTGCCGTTTGACACCCGGTGATCAAGTAAGTTTTGGGATGTTGCTTTTGAATTCCGGTGCGACTACAGACAATGATTGACTTGCTCGAATAATTTGGTAGGTTGAAAGAGATTTGATGAATGGGGACACGGTTTTCTTGAATCGTCAGCCAAGTTTGCATAAGATGTCAGCTATGGGTCACAAGGTGCGGGTGTTACCTGGGTTGACGCTTCGGTTGAATCTCAGGTAAGTCCCTAGGAGTTCCCAGGAGTTCTACAGCAGAGGGAACTGGTAGTAATGGTCAAGGTGTAAAAATTGTGTTTGAAAATTACAGTGCCACAACACCCTACAATGCTGATTTTGACGGGGATGAAATGGCGATTCATGTGCCTCAATCCATTGACGCGATTGCTGAAGTGAATTCCGTTATGAGCTTGTCCAGCCAAATTGTTACTCCCCAATCGAACCAGCCCATCATAGCGGTTGTTCAAGATGCTCTAGTAGCAGCATACGCATTAACTAGCAAAGATACCTTCTTGAAAAAGGTATGGTCTTCAAAAGTCAAAATGTTGGTTTAGACGCTGATACTATCAAAAGTAACACATTTTGCTTTTCAGCCTCAATTCATGGATGCCATGATGTATCTAACTGATTTTCCCGGCAAAGTACCGAAACCTTGCATTCTTAGGCCGGTTGAACTATGGTCCGGAAAGCAGCTGTTCTCCACGACGATCCCAGAAAAACATAACCAGTTCATGAACACCGCTTCAGCAGAGGACCAGTTGAATGACATACTGCACGTTTGGAAAGGGCAGCTGTTGAGCGGAAGGATAATGAAGTCAACTTTAGGAACTTCTTCTGCTTCTTTGGTGCATACCGTTTGGCTCGATCATGGGAAAAATGTTGCTAAGACCTTTGTTGACGATGTGCAGAACGTGTGCAAGCATTGGTTCTATAGACAAGGTAACAGCATTCAAAATATTTCAATGGCCTGGAGTGAAAGCCAAAATGAACAACAATGTCTGGCTCATAGGTTTCAGCGTGGGTCACAAAGACAGTATTTTGCCAGATGAGGCAGTCGACTCCATAAATTCAACTGTAAAACAGTCTAAGAAGACCACGGAGAAGCTTGCTAAAAAAGGAGCAAGTGAAGCTGAAATCAACAAAAGACTCAACGATCTCCAAAATGTCGTCGGAAACATGGTGTTGGATGAGTGTAAGCAGGACAACAGATTTCGGACTATGTTTGAAGCCGGTTCGAAAGGAACCGTGACAAACATTGCTCAGGTAAAGTACTGATCTGCACCAAGTTACAGCGAATGTTGGCCCGTTTCCCTGCTATTGTCTTGATTGCCTTGCAGATCACATCATGTGTCGGGCAGATCAACATCAAAGGCCAACGCATACCTGCAGTAAGTTTTGGTGGTCGAGCTGTACCTAGTTTCTTGGCAAAGCACAGCAACAAACCTGAATGCCGAGGGTTTGTAACCAATTCCCTCATAAAAGGCCTGACCCCAGAAGAAATGTTCTTCACAGGCATGGCCGGGCGGGAAGGTTTGATAGATACCGGAATGAAGACTTCTGAAATTGGCTATATGAGTAGAAAAATGGTTAAGACAATGGAGTCTGTGAAGGTCTGCTCGGATGAAACCGTACGTGATGGCAGTGGGAACGTGGTTGATTTCCAGTAAGTGTTTTCAAACATTCCATGAAGTACATGTACCGTACCTATAGCTGATGCAGCTTCACGGACGAGCAGATGGAATATTACCGTAAAAGGTGGGGAACATTAATCGCATGATTTGATTTTAGGTATGGGGAAGATGGAATGACTGGAGAAAAGCTTGAGCGTCAACCAATAGAAGCGCTGAGTATGCCCATCGAAGAATTCGAAAAACTATACCGGTTTACAAGTGACATGCTTGAGGATCCAAAAGCAAAATCGACCTTCAATCAACAAGTTTGTGCCTCTCTGGAGACAGAAGATGTATGCCGAGACAATAAGGACGCGGTGCAAGAAGAATGGACAACGCTTCTTAATTGCCGCTCAGAGTTGGAGAAGGTTAGCTGTTGTCATGATGCTAATCGATAGACAAGAAGAACTTAAACTAATGTCAGAACCCTACATTTCTAGGACTGGATGCATGGCAATACAGAATGCAGGCTTCCGCTAAACTTTGACCGACTGTTTGCTCAAGTCAAGCAAACGTACCATATTGCGCAGTGCGACACTCAAGGCAAACATAAATCACGGTCCAATTTTCTCCCTATGGATTGTATAACTGCAGTTGAGCGTTTGATGGCGAAAATTTTTGAACCTGTGGTAATTTACACGGTCATGGAATTTGTTTTTAGAACTAACTTAAGCTGCAAGATGGTCATTGGAACTCATCGCTTGAACTTTGAAGCCTTCAAAGCTCTGCTTGAGACAGTCGAACGGAAGTTTTACGAAGCGAAGGTAAATACCGAATATGATATCGCGTTTTCTTCATCAAGCGGAATGTCATTCTGTTAGTCATTAATTTTTTACAGGCTCCTGCTGGAGAAATGGTTGGCGTCTTAGCAGCCCAGTCCATCGGCGAGCCAGCAACTCAGATGACTTTAAATACGTTTCATTTCGCTGGAATATCACAGAGAAACGTCACATTGGGATTACCGCGACTTCGGGTAGGTAGATTCTCCAATCAACATAGTATCAATCATCTTAACTATGATGCTAAAGTGCTAATTTTCTGCTTGACAGGAACTAGTAGAAGTTTCAAAAAATCCCAAGAATCCGAAAACAGTGTGCTTCATGAGCCCCAAGTTTTCTGGAGATTTAACGAAAGCAAAGATCTTCGAAACAAAGTTGAAGGACAAAGGTTACCACGTTGTACTTCGGGAAGCTGCTACTGAAGATTACGTCCACTTGCGGAGCTACTTAAAACCAAAAACCAGTGAATGGTTGTTAGAAGTTTATGGGACTACCATTGCTGAAATGGTCGCTTATGGAGACGTGGATCCTAAAAGAATAGTTAGCAACAACATTTGGGATGTGCTCAACGTAAGTTTTGATGCTACTGTTTAAAATTCGCATTTGCTCACTTCCTGAGTTTCTGAAATTGGACATCACTTTATAGGTTTTTGGGATTGAAGCTGCCAGAAGAATTCTGTTAATTGAACTTCGGAAACTTCTGGACGCTTATGACTTGAAAGTGGATCCTCGTCATCTTATGGTATTATGTGCATCGCTAACCAGTACTGGGTCTCTACTACCCGCCACTCGCTATGGTGTCATTAAGAAAAACGAATCTCCATTCATGCGGTGTTCTTTTGAGCAAACCGCTGACGTGCTGATGGACGCAGCAAGTTTAACAGAAACGGATAAGCTTTTCGGTGTGTCTGAACAGCAGATATTCGGCGTTGTTCCCAGCATTGGAGGAGGATTGTGCAACACGATGCTCGACTTGAACGTCATGCAACCGAAAGAACCGCTCGTCACCCTTCCTGAAAAGCTTTACCCTGCAGAACGACTGTTGCATAGGCCTGCACAATCTGAGAAATTGGCCACTGATCCTTATGAGACACCAGCAAACTTTGCACCGCCTCAAGTTGGGTATGCTCCAGAGTTGCTCACTCCGGCTGAAAGTTTGTTAAGTTCCAGTCCTGGACTACTGAGCGGTCCGAAGTCACCCAGCTACAGCCCAACTCCAGCAACTGGTTCAACTTCTCCAAGCTATAATCCACCGCCTCCCAGTTACAGTCCTTTGTCTCCAGAATACAGTCCGACACCAGCAACAATCAGTTATTCACCAGGATCACCCACCTACACTCCAGAGCCGCTAATATATGCCTCATCTCTGTCAGAATGTTCTCCTCCATTAGTCCCGAAGTATGCCAGAATCTCGCCACTCTACGCTTCAGTTTCTCCGAAATTACAAAACACTGCCTATTCACCATTCAAAAATTCAGGGAGTCCTTCCCCGACATCACCGACCTATTCTCCAATGCCAGCAGGCTTCGATTCACCAACATCAGCCTTCACAATAGCCGCAGCGCCAAGTACTGCCAACTGTTTTGGCTACTTGGCGACAAGGAAATCCATCGCACCAGCGTTTTGTAGATCCGCAACTACCAACCTGAACGAAAGCTTCAAAAACTGTCAAGATCTACTGGGGCAACCCTCAGCTAATGTTTTCGAGTCTATGGATGTGGACGATGAGCAACCACAAACAGTTTCAGTTCCCGAACAGTCCGTTTTTGACGTAGGCGATATTGCTGACAGCAGGCTCAATGATCCAAGCCATAGCCCATTCAGCATAAATTCGAACTCGACTGCTTCGAGATATGATCCAAAGAAGAAGTGATGCCTCTTATTGTTAACTGTATATATGTAACTTTTTCTAGATTTTAATGTTTTAGAGTGAGTAATTAGTATGTGAGATACAAGACATTGTGGCTACAGTGCTGGACCGTAAACTTATGTGAACGGATGTATAAGATAATTTTAGTTTTAGCCTTTTTGAAACTTGACGAAGGTATTCAGGTTCGTTCTAAACCGCTGGTTAGATTAGAAATAGTCTTGTAACTGTGGATACCTTGCATTAAACCCGTAGTTGGGCCTGTTAATATCCTGATCGAACCCATAGTTTGTGGCTTTCCCTCCACGTATGTCTTTGTTAGTAGTAGGAATTGCTTCAACTGGGTGTAGCGGCTTTGCAGCAAACGTCTTATCTGTCCAGGCATTTTTTATGGCTCTTACAAACTTTGCAGCAATCTTTTTGCCAGCAGCTCTGCGGCGAACCCGCTGCCAGAAGAAACGCAGAGTAAAGAAGTACACGATCTCGACGAGGCTCAAGGCGCTGAAGCCAAGGCAGAGTCCAAGAAGGCCTCCAGTGTTTGCTACGAGTAAATGAGCACAAGTGGTTTAAATTATCCGTTGTTTATCCCACAGTTCAACTGTTCAGGACATCGACTCACCAATAAGATCCACCATTGCGTACAACTGGTTTCGGATTCGAGGGACGAAGGAATCGCCACCAAAGTACAAGTGAACAATGGACATTTTGTTATTGGCCCTAAGGAGGTAAAGTGGCAAAAATACATGGAATTGATCTTCATTTTACTGTCTTTTAACTCTAGCTTCTTTGATTACCATTCAGGTACACTGCCGTCCTTGATTGAAGTCCACAAAAGTTTGCTGGATTGAAGATCTGCTTGGGTTGCATCAAAGGTGTAGAATATGTCAGAACAGAGAGAGTCGCAGTCAGGACAAGCTTTCCTGAAGGTTTTTGTCAGGTTCGCTACAAATAATAGATTTTTAGAATCATAGTTTCTTCACAATTGAAGTATCGGTTTTACATGTAGTGTTTACTAACATTGTGAACTTTCAACGCAGGCCTGGTCAGGACCATCTGGATCTGAGGAGCAAATACGGACTGATGGTTCTCCTGGAAAAAAGACAAATTTCAGTGCTGGAGGGGAAAATGTCGGAGGAATTGAGGAATCCATTATAAAACCAGGCTTACGAGGCATGTGGAATGGAGCACAACTGCAGTTGCGTGCTATCCACCTGGCTGCACATTCAGCGAGGCAGTTTGAAGTCGTGTATGCTTTGTAGTACTCCAAGTTTTTTTCCGACTGGAAGTAGCAGAGACGTTTCTCCTGTTTTGAAAAGAAAGCAGTAGTTCTTCTCACTTCTCAACCTATCAACGACGATCGGGTAAGTGTCAAAATATAGTAAATGAACGCTTACATAAGGAAATCCAGCCACAGCGGAATCCGCCAAAGTCATGTCGATCTTAACATCCATGAATATTTCTTTCTGCAGACCGATAGCGACGCCCCAGTTGGACACTGGCGGAACCTCCAAAGCTGTATGAAGGACCACTCGAAATCCTTCGGAATCAGTGGACGGACAAAAGTACTCGTCCGTCAGTGGATCTACTAGAAGTGATAGGCCAAAGGGTACTCCTGCACGGGATTGGCGGTAAGGTCTTTCGAGCTCTGGTTTAAGTATGAAGCCGTCATTTGTAAAGTCCCATTTACGCCATTTGTTGATCTCCTCAGGGCTCCATCTATTGGCAGTGCGTTGTTCGCCGCGGTTGGTCTGTTTGACGAACTCCGCTGCTTCTGTGTAGTAGTGGAGGATTGTGGGCCTGCAACCAAAGGAGTTTGAAGCGATCTGAGGATCCAAAGAAAATTTTGAGCTTTTCAAGAATCTTACGCCAGTAACAACTCATAAGGAAGAAGGTTGAAAGTGCAGCATTTGCCGTATTCAGTAACAATGGGGACGAAGAGCGCAGAACAGTTGACCTTCTCGCCGCGCCAGAGGCAAAGCCGAATCATTTCGTGGCATGGAACAGTGTCCTGAAAAGAACGTCCAAAGTAGCTCAAGTTCTATAAACTTGAAGATTACGACAATAAGTAAGTCTTTACCTCTATCAACAAAGCCAAAATTTCTGAAGTTGTTTCGTTTGATCTCCAGGAGCTCGCATCTTCAGAGACATCCACCTTACCACGACGCTCCGCAAAATCAAAAATCTGGGCGAAGCTCTGCTGGGTCTCACAAATACTCTTCAAGATCTGAAGGTCGGCCGTAGC
>JAQGBJ010003697.1:0-11966 GCA_034698345.1 Sphaeridia pumilis | reverse complement strand
CCATCCGAATGTTTTCCTTGATTAAAGGTCCCACAAGCACTACACTTTACGTGATACAGGCCATTAATCATTCCCAAGCCGAAGTGACTCTTCATTGTTTTGATGCAGCCCGGAATCAGAGAAGGCTCAACACACGCTTGACATTTTAACAACTTCAAAAAGTCCAACGTAGCACTGTCGGTTAGACGATGTTGAGCCGAAATGAGAGCAACTTTCCTGACCAGTTGGGTGGTCTCGCGCAAAGTGTACTGGGGCCTGTTCCTATTCTAACTCTCTAGTCTCTGCTATCCAACTCCAACTCTCCAACTCTCGTGCACTCCAACTCCAAGTTTCCACAGGATATTTTGGCGACAACAAACAGTCCGTTTTCCGGCTCCTTGAAATAATTTTTAATTGTTTGATTTAGCTTTCAAGATACAACTGTTTCACTGCAATTATTTTCAGTCTTAGTGCAGTGATACGCTAAAACTCGGCTGGTTGATTTTCTACTACTTTTGTTTGACTTGGAACACTTTTGTTTACATATATTGTCACTGATTCTTTCGGCAGAGTTGTAGTGATTTTCTGATGAGAGATTTGTATCAGTGTCAAAATTTTTGAGTTGCTATCAGAAGCACGCAATCTTCATCATGCCGGGTAAGTTTCAAAATACGAGACTAAATGTGTTTGACTATGTTTTTGTTCATTGGGCTGTGGACTTAAATTGTCGTTTGTTTACAATTGCAGGAAAGCAAATATCGGTACCGGCTAAACTGGCCGTCTTGGCAGCTATAGCAGAGAGGAAAGACGTCCTATTTGGTAGATTTGGTCAACGAATGAATGACGGTCTAGCCAAAATAGAAGCATGGAAAGAAATCCGGGTTAAAGCTATTGAAGTTGGGGCTACCACTGCTGAAAGAGACTGGATTTTTGTTCGTGACAAAATGTGGGGCACATGGAAATCTAAAACTCTAGTACGTAATTTCATTTGTCATTTTGCTTGATATTCGGTAAGTGCTAAACAGATTTGTCTTTCTCTAGGAAAAACAGGATAATTCTAGACAAACTGGCGCCGGAGGAGGAAAACTGAATGTCATGACGGATGTTGATACCAAAATCTTGGACATCCTTGGATCTGAGAGCGCAGCGGTCGTTGGTTTAGATGTAAGTCAAGTTTACTTAATGAGTCGTTTCATGTCTTGGTTATAACTGATTGAAAATTGACATCATTTTGCTTTGTTTAGGTGCCACAAACAGGAGAATCTAACGCAACTGATACAAGTAGTTCTAGTGAACCTGAAATTTCTCGCCGGAAGTCAGTCCCGTCTATTACCAAAGCTTCACAACTGAGACTGAAACGAAGCCTCCAGATTGAAGCCCTGCGACTTCAGAACGCAGATTTAGAGCTCAAAATGTATGAACGAAGGTTGAGATGTCTACAGATGGAAAGGCAACTCCTAGTTGAACCTTCTCCATATACTCAGTCAATCAAAGTACTTCCAATAGAATATGCACTTGGACAAGAGACCATTGTGGATAACGGACACGGTACTACCATGTTGTTTACTGTAGGAAAAGCTCGCTCAAACTTGGAAATGAATCCGGAAGCTACGGAAGAATTGTAGATCAACATGTAGGAAATTAAAGACATTTTAATTACAGTTTCATATGTTTTCAAAATGAGCAAGTAACTCATTCGTTCTGATAAGATTTCCACGCATTTGCACTGGCGGTAGTTCATCCTCAAGTTCAACAACAACGGGGTAATCATCAATATTACAAAGATTATGTAACGTCGCACAGCAAATAACGATTATAGCAGCCTTGTTAGGAGCTAGTCTCAGATGGTTAAGACAAGGGAATCGTTCTTTTAGAACCCCATAAGCGTTCCCGACTGGTCTTCTAGTTTGTCGGTGACATCGATTGAATCGTTGCTCCGCAACATCGTTGGGGTTACGGTTGACAGGAGTAATAAGCCAGTCACTAGCCGCGTATTCTGAATCACATGTGGGTCAACGATAAACCTTTGGCTTTAGGATAGTAAAACTTTATTTAGAAGTTGTTCACATTTTGATATTGAACCTACCGAGCACTACAGCTCCATTAAATGGCCTCCATCCAGCATTAAACTTCTGCGCGATAGTTGTGTTTCTCAGAACCCTCGAATCATGTGCCGCGCCTGGATATTTTGCGTTCATACAGTAAAATTTCAAGTCCGGTCCACACATCATCAAGACATTTAGCGAATGTTTGCCTTTTCTGTCAACAAATTGTTCTTCATTTTGCGTTGGAGCGTAAATATTTATCAATGTTCCATCCACCAAGGCGCACACGGAAGGGAACCCACCTTTTTCCACAAACTGTTCAGCAATATTTTCAAAATTACTGGGGAATCGTACAACTTCTTGAAACAGGTTTTGCACAATAGCTTGAGCTGTCTTCCACATTGATCGACACACTGTTGCTTTTGAAACACCGTGCATATTTGCAATGCCGTGGTACTGACAGCCGTTGGATAGCCAATGCAGAAAAATGAGCATTTGTTCAGGAGGATCAATGTCAACACGCCTGTAGTTTCGCTGTTCAATCCCGTTTTGAAGCTTTCCTATAATTAACTCCACTTCTGAAGCCCTCAAACGGAACTTTTCTTTAAATGCTGATGTATTTGCCAAGTCAAAGTTTTGTCTGATTCCAAAGTTTCTGTCTTGTTCATCGTCGCTATCGTCTTCTTCACTGGACGTTAAAAGATCCAAAAGGTCCAGTCTCAAAAATGTAACTCAAGTTTACACCTTCCAAGACAAATGAATTTCAAGAATTTCGATTTGTTTGTTTTAATCAAGAATCTCTTTTTGTATTGCTTTCAGCTTTGTTCATATTCAGCCAGCTTCAATTTCACACTCGCATGAAGAAACTCTTAGAGAACCAATGAAAACTTTCTAGATTTTAACATTGGTTCAATGAAAAGAAAATCCAACTTTCCACAGAAGCATCTCGGAGAAAACCATTGGAAAGTAATCTTGGAGGTGGTGAAAACGGTTTTCTCATGCTTTTTAAATGGCAAGAGAGTTGGAGCTCGGAGTTTCCAAAGTTGGAGTTGGAGTGACGAAACTTGGAACTCGGAGTTAGCATAGGAACAGGGCCCTGGTCTTGTAAAGCTGCGAAAATGTACATATATTAACGTCAGCTGATCAGTGTGAATGATAAAAGTATAAGCGGTTAACTAATAGAAATTACCTGGCACGAATTTCATTCCTCGGTAGCTATCGCTGTAAACGCTGTCTGCTTCGGCTTGTACAGTTTCTGCAGCATTAGGTCCTTCTTCTTCCATCTCCAGCTCGGCCACTATTTCCTGGAGAGCAAGTAGTTCCGGTGCTGGAGCATCAGCATTCTGTAACAGGTAAGCAATACATGCAATGAAGCAAAACTCGTGTTTCTACCTAGTGTAATACTTTCAAAATCCTTACATCAGTAGCAACAGGTGGCGGTTCCATCATATCGGCATTGGGAATCGCTGGGATACCTTGCTGTGACACTACTTCCAAATTTGAGCATGCGAAACTACTGGACCGAGATTCCGGGACGGGCTGCTGGTTGACCCAGTAGTTGGCTGAAGAGGCTTCAAAAGAAGGTTGCTGACTGGCTATTGCATTGGCGAAGTATGATGAAGCACCAGTAGCAGTTTGAGATAGTTCCTGAAAGTAGAAATAAACATAAATATTTTAACTGTTTTTCTCTTGAAATGCATTAATTACTAAACAGGTTCAAAACTATATCATACCTCATAGCGAACAGCAGCACCTGACCAACATGGTACACTGAAGAATGGAGAACCATTCTGCAGCAGATTCATGTTCTTTCCGATTGGATTTGGATTCGGTTCAAATTGGGATGGCTGGCTGGTAATCAAGGAGAAATCCATGTCCGGCGAAAAACTCTCATCGGGAACTCTTGATACTGTTGCGGTGGCTGCAGCAGTTGGCCTTGGAATCGTTACAGCTTTTGCCAAAAGCTCATCAGATGCAATCTGAGAATTTGTCTGATGAATCGGGGCGATGAAGGGCTGCTTGCCTGACGATCCAGCTGGAAGAATTTTGTAGCCTCCAAGGCCGGTCTTCTTGAATCTGCGACTTTCGTTAGATACGGAAGGAAATTTTATTCCGTATTTGATTCCGAGTGCTGCAACATTTAAGAAAATATATTCAAGCCGTCAGTAATTATGGGATACAATACAAGTGAAAATGTTAGCACAATCGCTTACCCGCTCTTCTAATTGTCTCAGCTTTCCGTAGTTCCCTTCTTCTTTCGTTCTGCTTTCGTCGTTTTTCGTCTGCTTCATTAGGATCCATTTTCCGAACCTCTAACTTGCTTTTGAACTGAAATGTTTAACTTTTAAGTCTTTGAAAAAAATCCAGCAACACCATTACACAACTCCGTTGGCACAAGTAACGGATGAAAAAGCAAAGCCCGCTTAACAGTTCCAAGGAACCATCGAGTTTACACGTGCTAAAACTCTATGCTGCAAAGGAGAAAACCGAGCGTCTTGCATCATACTCCAGCAAGCCGCCAAAGAGACGTGACGGAAATCTGACGTGCTACATTGAAAATTTTAATTTTCCAACTTTAAACTCAATTAAAGTGCCATAACCTTGATTTTTCTGCTGCAGATCTGTGATTGGGTATTCGAAAAAGTAAGTAAAGCAAATTTTTCCATCTTTTGGTCATTGAAAATCAAGCTACGAGTTTGAAAACCATCTGCGGTTTTCTCAGCGATTCTAACGTTAGTTTTCCGGGATTAATTGTGGTTAAAAAGATTCAGTTTTGCTTCAAAATTGTAGAAAGGGCATTATTTAATGATACTGCAGTAACTGTTTCTCATTATTTCTTGTATTTACTCACAAAATGAGAGATATTAGGGAGAAAATCATTGTCGTTCTGCAGCCTCGTGTCAAACTTATTAGTCAATCGATTTTAATCGCAATTAAACTTCATGCAGCATTTCTTTAATGCAGTTCAGGAATCAAACTACATTTCGCTGCGAAAGTAGAGTTCTCCATCAGTTGATAGACACAAAAAGGCACAACAATAGGAAAACTTATATTTTCAAATGCCTTCAAAAATTCTCGTTTTCCTCCAAGTTGTGATTCAATAGCTACATTTTCAAAGTCATTAGTAGCTTTCAGCCATTTGCTGAAGTCTAATTATCTTTAGTGTCTGCACGAATGAACGTAATTCATGAAGTTATTAGGTAGAAAACCATTGGTAGCCCGTCCAGACTGCAACCCTACAATGTTTCTAATTTTTGTTCTGCTGCAGGCTTCCCTATAGATCTTTCTGACCGGAATTCAGCAGTCATGAATACCCGCTCCGGAGGTCAATCGTCATCACGACTTCAATCTGGATCCCAGCCACCAGTAAGTCCCTTTTTAATCTACTGCTTGCCTATCAGGTTTACTCCATTACCAATGATTATGTCACAGGAATCAAAAAGAAGAAGACGAGATGGACAACAAGCTTCCATTCCAAGGTTCGAGTCAGTTCGAATCGGCGATCCCAATTCTCAGGAATTCATCAAGGACGCCATTAACAGGCTTGATGCATCCCCAGCTTCTAGTGACGAAACACGGTTTGACCAGGACGAAGAACCGCTGAAGGATCTCAGTGACGTTGAGAGCCCGCTGCCACTTGAACGCACCGAGAGTGAGGTAAACTTCCTTTCTATCTCTGAATTAATTGAGTTAAAGTCTAGTTTTCTCCAATTTGTTCTTCATTTCAGAAATCTGCTGCAGTGAAATCCAAGCAGGATGTTGAAATGAAGGTGAGCTGAACATTGCGTTTAATGATCCTTATTGCTAACTCGATAGTGAAACTGCCATTTTGTGATATTCTAGGGCACTGAAACATCACAGGGAAAAGCAACTTCCAACCAAAGTATGGGATCTGAAAGGGACGTTCGTCAGGAAGAAAATGCCAGCAGGAATCGCTTTATGGATCAACAGGAGGAACGCAGCTACAAGTATCCAACGCCGGCATTCCATCATGAGAACCCCTGGGCTAACTGGAATCACGGATCGGCTCAGTCATATTCTCAGGTAAGCCCTCAGTGCGCTCATTTTCTAACAATCTTTGAAGATGACTTCTCGTCTCAGGTAACTAAGTCACTTGTTTCAGCTGCTGCAGCATTCCCAGCCCCCACCCGAACCGTACAGCTCTCAGGTGCGTATCAAATGTTCTGAAAAGTAAATCTCTCAATCAGACTAACTTCAATAACTGCGACAACTGGAATTCGAAGCGTTCGAACTAACGCCGAGAGAAGAGCCCCAAAGAAAAACCTTCAGTTTACCATTTTTCTCGCACCCAGAGGATATCAAGGACCGAGACTTGCAATTTTTCGCAAGAGTGACTGCTGGAAGGTTAGATGGTGATTACATATCAAAAGTTGAGGTAGTCGCAGTTGAACCGGCGAAGATCGAGAAAAGACCAGAAACCTTTACAGAAGAAGAGCTGGCGGCGATTCGAGTGGGAAATCAACTGAGCTCGGATCAAAAGAACCAACTTATGGAACTCATCAAACAATATAGGACGTGCTTCAGTTATAGCTTGAAGGAAATAGGATTGTCAACGGTAGTCAGACTTCATTTGGACACCGGTGATGCAAAGCCAATTGCAGTACCACCATTTCGGCGAAGCCCAGCGGAAAGTCAGGCGATTCAGGAGATATGTGACGAGATGGTAGAAGATGGGATAATAGAAGAGTCAGTCACCATGGAATTTCAACTGTTTCTTAGTTCCGAAGCCAGGAACTACAGCTAAACGCCTTGTGGTTGATATGAGAAAATTGAATGCAGTCCTCAGAAAGGAACAACCGATTATTCCAGACATGAGCCAAATATTACATGGCTTTGCGGGAAGGACCATATTTAGCTCCTGCGACTTTTTCAGTGGATTCTTCCAGCTGGAAGTAGAGGAAGATTCTAGAGACAAGACCGCTTTTAGCACTGCTACCAGTCAATACCGGTTCAAACGGGCTTCGATGGGACTGAGCACCATGCCCGCTGTTTTTTCTCGAGCGGTCCGAATCATATTTAGACAGCTGTTGAAGGAACAATTTTTCCAAAACTATATCGATGATACCTGGATATTTTCCACGGTATTCAACTCCCATTTGGAACATCTGAAAAGGACTTTCGAAACGATAAAGGCTGCCGGAATCACGTTAAAACCTTCAAAGTGTAATTTTGGAAGTGACCGGATAGAATGCTTGGGATTCATCGTCACTAAAGACGGAGTATCGGCCAATCCTAAGAAACTGGAGGCGCTCCAGAAGCTACCGCCGCCGCATAATGTTAAAACGCTTCGAAGTTTCGCCGGAAGTGTCTCATTTTACAGAATGTTTTTGAAAGACCATGCGGAAATTACGAAGAGCTTCAATCATCTACTTCAAAAGGGCGTCGAATGGAATTGGACAGAAGAGTGCCAAAAAGCATTTGAAACGATGAAACAAAAATTGTTGGAACCACCTATATTGGGATTTATTCGGCTTGGAGAACCAGTCATTTTATCAACTGATGCTTCAAATTTGGGACTTGGGGCAGTACTTCAACAGGATCAAGATCAAGCCAGAAGATTGATAGCGTGCGTTTCTCGCGCTGTGTCAAAGGCGGAGTCAAGATGGGTCACGGCGGAGCTAGAGGCTTTGGCTATAGTTTGGAGCATTAATCGTCTGAAGCATTTCATTGGATATTCAGAAATCCAACTTTTTACTGACAGTCACGTCTGCTGCTACTTAATGAAGTTGAAGGAAAGCAAAAACACTTCTCAGGTATGCTCTCTTTTTGCAATCCTGGCCAATAACCATTCATCATGTCAAGGGGAAAGACAACAACATGCCGGATTTACTGTCTCGTTTACCGTTGCCGAGATGTGAAGAAGAAGATACTGAGGATTTACCGCTATGCGTCTTGACTCTGACCGCTGCAAATTTGAAAGAAGCGCAACAAGAAGAGCTTGTGAAGGAGCTTGAATTTTGTGAAACCAGACCAGAAAATTATCGCCTGAAGGACGGAGTTCTGCAAATCAAAGTTTTGAATCTGTGGAAAATACTTGTGCCTTCTACATTCAAGCGAAAATTAATGGCGGAGGTACATGAATCTGTCGAGTCAGGAGCTCACCTTGGAGGATATAAAACATATCATCGACTTTTCGATAAATACCATTGGAGGTCCATGAGAAAGGATGTACTGGAGTTCGTACGAGGGTGTGACCTGTGTCAAAGACGATTGGCAAGAAATTTTCGCCAATTTGGATTGATGCAGTCAACACAGGTCAAGGGATTTCTGGATACAATATCCATTGATTACTGTGGTGAATTTCAGTCCTCCTCCCAATACAAACATTTTATTATGGCGGTGGAACACTCGACAAGATATATCTGGGCTCAAGCCACCAAGGATGCTACAGCATGGACAGCAGTCAAGTTTCTACTTCACAAGATATTCTTTACAGTTGGAGTTCCAAATCGATTGATCCTAGACAACGCTAGAGCTTTTACTGGGTCAGTGATGAAGACTATGTTGGCCGACCTGGGAATAACCGGAGTGCATATCAGTGAATATAATAAAGGAGGAAATGCCATAACGGAGAAGGCCAACGGAATACTGCAGAAAGTGCTGATGTCATATTGCCATTCGACCATTTCTGACTGGCCAAAGTACATGAAAGCTGCGGTGTTTGCTATTAATACTTCCAAACACGGTGTATTGCAGTACTCGCCGTATTACCTTCTTTATGGGCATCAGCCGCGGACCATAACGGATGTCAATCTCGGAATTAACAACCCCGATAGCGAGACCTTAGCGTACATTGAGCAACTTCAATTGGCCAGAAAGATTGCCTTGGACAATTTACACACGCACCAGCTGACAGATAAGGCAAAGTTTGACGGCAACCGTCAAGAACGACATTTTGCCTTGGAGGAGAAAGTTTTGGTGTACTTTCCCAACTTGAAGCCTGGAATATCACAAAAGCTTCAATTAAAGTGGCACGGACCTTACTCCGTTTGCAAAATCTTGCCGCCTAACAATTATCGTGTGAAACCAGCAAGAGAACTACCAGACAAGAACAAGGAGTACAGAGTTCATGTGTCCAGGTTGAAGCCATATTTTGAACAGGATCAAAAGACAAACAATGAGGATGAGCAGCCTTGTGATAACAACGGCAACAATACGAGGCGATCGCAAAGAATCAAAAACGCTCAGCAAAATACTGGACAGCAGACAACCAATAATTCGGAGGGTTACGCTCAGGAAACCCCTAGTGGGAGACTTCCTGGGTCAAATAGCGGAGATGACCAAGACGGGAACGAAGAGAGACGAAGAAGATTAGATTGGAATAACGCTCGGAATTTGATGCACCTTGGCCCACAGAATGAAGAGGAAGAAATAATACCACGACGCTCGACTAGAACAAGGAAACCGCCAACCCGTTTAATAAGTACCATAACGATACTCATGCTGGTTTTCGGATTGATTCTGGCCGCTCAAGGGACTAAAGAAACAATGTTCAGGCCCAAATTTCGTACCCACAGCGGGATATATATGATTCCAGTCACCGGAAGACCATACACGGCTTCGGTTCCTCTGGTCTTCACATATGAGCTGGAGAAATTCGTAGGAGAGCCAGTTTTTTATGACCAAGTCTGTAGTGAGAACATTACCAAAGTAAATGGGCTGACCCCGGATTTCTGCCACTGGACGAATTCTTTGAGAGGATTGGAACAGACAATGGCAGATCGACTTCACCGGATCAAACAGACACTGGACAATGCGGCAATGCCGACCGAAGGCAGAAGAAGGCGCTCAGTTTCACCTTTGGAATTTATCGGTGAAGTTTTTACACCTTTTGGATTTGTCACCGAACGAGAAGTCCGAGATCTCCATGCAACGGATGATGAAATAGAAGCGTATATCAACCAGCTAAAAACTTCCGTACAGGCTGAACATCAAGGATTGATTACGGTGCAGGAGAATGTCGAGTCGGTGACCAAACAAATGGCAGAGAAGCTTTATCAATTAGCGAAAAATGAAGATTATAGAAACCAGAAGCTGATGACGGACATCCAGACTTACAAACATCTGTTTCTCTCCAGCATCAGAAACACAAATATCTTTCTGGCATGGTTCTTGGAGCTTCATGAGCAAGAGTCAATTTATAGGTCATGTCAAGAACGCCGAATTCCACCGACGATTGTCAGCCCAGCAATGGTCAAGAAACATTTGGACGCTTTGTTATACGAGCTAAAGGCGCTGGACCATTCCCTTGTCTATACCCAAGACGAAGTACATCAGCTGTTCAGCTTGCCTATTGCCAAGTGCAAGAAGTCAAACACCCGATTAATGATTGAAATCTCAGTTCCGATTAGGAGAAATGAGCCAGTCTGGACGCACCATCGGGTTATAGCCTTACCCTTTGCGTACAAATCAACTGTCTGCTACTTAAAACACGCTCCGACCATTATGGTAACTTCAGAATCCAAAGCGTTCCCAATTCAAAATTCGGCTCTAACAGACTGCCAAACACACGGTTTATGTCTCATCAGTCAGTTCCCATCTGACGTGACTTTTGACTCGTATTGCCTCACAAAAGCTTATCTTGGGACACCAGCCAAGGAGTTGGCGAAAATATGCGAATTAGAATGCGTGGACGGACGTAAAGATGAATACGTCATCACAGAGGTGAAACCACAAGTTTGCGCTATAGCCAACCCGCCTAGAGGAGCTCGGATCAAATGTCCCATGGAAACTTCCATTCTACCACCGGTTAACTACGGATCAACGCTACTCTCCTTGGGCTCCAGGTGCGAATTGTTCTTTGGAGAGAAAGTAGTGATTTGGCGAAGTGTTCCTGCAACATCAAGTCAAGAGGAATTCGGGTATAATCATAGCGTAATTATACCGCCCGCCTGGAGTAAAATAAACGACATAATAAGCTGCCACCCTGATAAGGACCGGACCAAGGACACGTGGAATTGGCAAGAAATTTTCGATCCAGCTTGGACACGCAAAGCTTATCATATTAACAGCTCTGTCCTTAAGGAGCAGCTTGAAAAAACGATACCGGTAGAAGTGCGCCAAGTTCGCCATGCAACCCCAGTGATCATAATCTTTTGGAACGTCATTTTAACTATTTCCATCTTCTTCATAACCTACAAACTTGTGAATACCCGTCAGGCCGTCTTTACGACGGTCATAGCACGAGCGCACGAGGCAGAAGCGCTAGAAGCGGAAGAGATAACGGCGTATTTCAATTTCGGTGCAGTTTTCCTGAATTTTGTAGTCCTATCCATTGTCGGGATTTTTATTGGCTTCTTGATTCGACGACAGCTGGTAATCTCCCAATTATATCAGGAAACCGAAGATAAACATAAGCGCCTGAGTGAAAAGACTATGGAATTTTTTCGCACGGAATCTCCCACTCCTACAACACCAACTAACTTTTCAGAGATTCTGATTGAGGAGGTGACCGAAGTTTAAACATATTTTGTTTTCGTTCTAGACGCTAAAAGGACGCAGACTCTATTCCCAAGTTGTGAAGGGTGGAATTAACTTGTGTGATCCAATGGAAAAAAGTGCTACTAATTTTCCACCTTTAGAATCAAAAGTCTCCAAAGCTGAAGTCAATACGAGACCAAGTGTAATCAAGCTTTTGAAGAAACCTTCAGAGTCAAAACCGGCGGCTACTCAAGCTTCCAAAACTGACGTGAATTTTAAGCCAAGTGTGATCAAACCTTTGAGAAAGTCTTACTCAAAGTCGTCTCATCGGTGCGTCAGGTGTCACTGTGTATTTACGGACTTCAATTCGCTAAACCGTCACACCAACGTATATCACTCAAAAGATCGCCGCATTGGCGAATATCCTTGTGGCAATCCAGACTGTTCTTCGTGCGGTTTTGATACTGCCGTTCCCACGTGTGTGACCTGTTCCCCTAAATC
>JAQGBJ010003696.1:0-11969 GCA_034698345.1 Sphaeridia pumilis | reverse complement strand
GCATTCAAGCTGTCAACAATCTTTGGCCTATTCTCACTAGAAGCAAAATGCCCGCCAGTGATGTCCAAAGGAGACTTTTTGATACACAAGCAAAAACTGTTACTTTGTATTGTTCACCAATCTGGTCCTTGAGATATCTAGATAAGCTACAAAAGTTACAAGTGTACTTCCTAAAGAAACTGTATAGACTGCCAAAATGCACAGCAGGTTATATGTTAAGACTTGAACTCAATGTTAACATGCTACGGGTATCAATTGTAAAAGCCGATTTGAATTAATTAAAAAGCTTAG
Source organism: Sphaeridia pumilis (assembly GCA_034698345.1). Lineage (NCBI taxonomy): Eukaryota > Metazoa > Arthropoda > Collembola > Symphypleona > Sminthurididae > Sphaeridia > Sphaeridia pumilis. The sequence goes on along the minus strand of JAQGBJ010003696.1, from coordinate 11,678 downwards.
TACAGAGGTGAGTATAATAAGCTCATCGGTGTCAGAGCTGTAGACAAGACTTGGTCCACAGTTTCCTTTGGGTGGTTTTCAGCGTCCTCGTCGGTTTTGGCAGAGGGGTCAGGCTTGCGGTTGGTGCTCAGCGAGTTGTTGAAAGCGCGATACTTCTCGACGGTCCAATCGAGCAATTGAACTGTGTGGAGTGGCAAAAGTAGGCTTATAATTCAAAAAACCTGTTAGTTAGTGATCTCCCGTTTGTGATGAACCGGTTCAGACTTTAAACCTGTAGCAATACGCGTGAAACTGGTTCATCGTAGCTTCATACACGTGCTGATGTCACCCTTCAATAATGTACATATTAAATCATACAAAGTCTGATTGCTAATTCTTCTCTGAATCTTTGCTGTGAACATGTGGGTTACTTTTGATATAAATTCTCCAGGGCTGACGTTTATAGATACTAATTACTCTAATCCGACGGGCAATCATTGCAGCTGCAAGTCTGCAGAGTGTTTTTCGCAAATCAGCTAAAATCTGTAGTCAAGTCGCCATTGCTGCGAGATCTTTTGGACAAATTGTCTTCAAATAAATTCTCCTCCTGGGAAGCTTCAAACAACTTTCGTTTATATTAGAATCATTCATCGATAAAAACGATACACAAAGTCATTCAGTCTTGCTCTTCTTGGCATTGATCTTCCTTAGGTAAAATTCGAGCTCCTTGCCTTCAGAGACTTGGCCTACAAGTACAAAAGTCGCTATGGACGATGCGTTAGCATGTACAGCCGGAAACAGGGCCATCACCAGGTCCGTGATTGAGTGACATTCCTCCTCCAGGACGTGGTTGCGAATCAGTTTCCCAAAGTCCAGGTGTTTGGACAACCTGTAGGACAAGTTCTTCGAAGACTGTCTGTACTCCTTGTTCGGATTTAGCACTAGCTTCGATAAACAGCATACCATGGCGACGGGCCAATTGCCGGCTTTCGTCTTTTGTCACGACTCGGTTCTGCAAAATCATCATAGTTTTAAACTTAGAAATAGCATCTAGTGATTGCCAACAGAAATTTGCAGGAGATGTATTAACATACCTTATCGATCTTATTCCCTACCAGCATCTTCACAATTTTGGATTTCGTAGAATAGGTGTTCAGCTCCTGAAGCCAAGGGTCAATCTTTTCGAACGATTGCCGAGAGCTGACATCGCAGAGCAAAATCGCTCCTGTAATACAGAACAAAACTAAGATTCCGACTCTGTGCGTCACTTGACGCTTGTTTATGAACTTTCTATGTTTACCTTGTGCTCCTCTATAAGAGCTTGGCGTTAACGTACTAAGCCGTTCTTGACCGGCTGTATCCCAAATGGCAAGCTTGACCAGATTCCCATCAACGTCAATTGTCTTCACCTTGAAATCCACTCCAGTAGTTGCAGGTTGATCTGGATCAAAAACGTCATCCGTAAACCGAAGAAGCAGGCTAGAAAAAACATAATCAAACACTGTTTCACAAAAGGTTTTGATCAGATTTGAGAACCATTTCCACCTTGATTTTCCAACACCTGACTGCCCAATAATGAGGATTTTCAACGTAGTCAACACATCTTCTGAAGACGCCATCTTTCCCGAATCTTTTTGATATACAGCTTTCAATTGTCAGTTAATTTAAATTTCAATTCTAGACCAGAAACTTCTAAAATTTCAAGTTTAGAATGAAGGAAATTATGCCTGGAAAATGCGCTCACGAGCAATGTTTACATCTAGGGACGATGCACAAATAGCGTTACCATGAATGAACTGGGGCTGGTTCCATATACCGTTCGTTTTGCTTGTTGCTGCATGCTAAAGGGGGAGGTTAAAATAAACAAACGATACAACATTACGTCTTTTGACAACTTGAAGCCGGCTCATGTGATTTCGTGAGATTTTTGTTGCGATTGTTTTGGAGTGAAAATTCGAAAATTCTTGTTTCAAGAAAGTGAATTTCGTAATTAATCCAGGTAAAGTGAAGGGCAATTTTTGAACTGGAAAATGAACTGGAAAATGAAAGTTAATTCAGATAGTAAAGTACGCTATTTTTAGAATACCACATTCCCTCAGGAAGCTGGAGACAGGATGGAAGCTGAAGAGGCTGAGGAGAATAGACAGCGTTACCTGGTGGCAATGAACGAAGATGCAAGCGATCGGCGACGCGCTGCAGGACGAATCAAAAGAAAGCGCGGTAAACGTGGAGGCGGCAAAAAGAAAAGTGCTTAGGATTTCATGTGATTTAATTTCTTTCGTTCCCGTTTCACATCCTGAATAAAGTCGAAAGCGAACAGATTTTGAATGTCGTTTCTTGCTATAAACGCGTCATTATATTCAGCAAATGTGTCAACAATAACACGGTACAAAAGTCCAGTTTTCCGCAATACACGTTACAAAGCATTTCCATGAAGGGGACAATTTTGTCCAGCCTAACTAATAGACGAGAAAAATTGGCCATATCGTAGATTTCGACGCTTTCTACCAGCTTGGCCTAGAACTTGACCACGATGTACTTGCTCGGCGAATCGACCATGTATCTACTAACTTTCAGCTTCTCTTCCAGCTGCTTCATCAACTTGACCATGGGCCTGCCCATGCTGATCAGCTTGTGCATCATAATCTTCAAAATTGCTGGAATTATCCTGCAGAAGAAACAAAATACTGTTAGCATGGGTCGGGTTTTATTCTTCCGGTGACGGTACAGCTTAGACTCTTAACATTTCATAACGCGGATCCATTCGTCAGATTTCCGGCGATGCATGTCTAACTGCGAGTCGGTCGCAGAATAGTTGAAAATGATGTCGGTCATGGTTTCAGGTTCCTCCAGCGGAGTTGTTGCGTCATTGGCAGTTCAGCTGAGACTGTTGGAGGTTTCGAGAATGAGTCGGAGTAAGAAGGGAACCGTAACGGTCATCAAGACCACTGAGAACCGACCTGGAACCGTTGAATTCAAGCGACTGCTGCTGACACAGGGCTTCGATGCTACGGACTTCGTCGAGCCATTCCATCCATTCAAGCTCGAACCACCAGCATGGGAAACTGCCGTGTTAACTAAAATACTGAAGCTCTCTTTAGCTCACATTAACTTAACGAGCTTCAAGAACCTGGCCCCCTGGGATGTGACTGGAGTATATGTGAGTGAGCCAACGCGGGACTGGAGCCGAGAAGAACTTCCGAGATGGTTGCAAAGCCTGCCAATTAGCGGCGAGCCCGTTGAAACAGTCAAGGACATGTTACATTTAACGGTCAAACTGGCGGAGCTACGAGGTTTTAAAACTGCCTCAAGCCAACCGATCAAGCTTTATGGGAACTGCTCATCTTACTGCCATTAATTTGTGTCCCTACATTGAAAATGTTGGAATGAAAAAGGAACGGAGCTGCACTGACATTCAATATGAAGTTCCTGCCTATCAGAAGTTTCCAAATATCCACCAGCCAAATTATTCCCATTCGATAACAGTTGCAAAGCTTGGTAAGGAAGGGGTCATCGAAGGTGTGCAGTATGCTCAGAACACAGTTCGTAAGTTAATCACCCTTCCGCATAAAGTGGCTGGATCATTGTGTAAGTTTGATATTTTGATCAGGTTTCACTGGAGCTGTTACTGAAATTCATGAAAAAGATTATGGCGCTGCGTCGACTTTGTATCTGCATGATCTAAGCAAGGTTCTGCCCGATGTTAAACAGGGGAATGAATTGTGGTTGATCCCTGCAGGCGCTTCGGACTATCCGCATTTCCGGCAGTTGATGAAGTCCACATTTGGAGCCGATTCATGCCTGGCAGAGTTGCAACGCAAATGTTATTGCTTTGTAATAGAATATTTTGTGAAAGCAGGCATCAATATGATTCTGGTTGTGCAGAGCCACCTGGAACGATGATGTGTGTTCGTGAGAGTAAGTGAGGGAATTTGCAGGAATAATAATATGTGACCGGCATTCAGTAACTGGAAGATATGCTGATTTCAGATACACCTCATCGAGGCTCTAGCACTGTCGACCGATTCGAAGACCGATTGCTGGAATGCTTCGGACATGAAGACGGAACAATTCATGGCTGCAGTGACTGGCTGGACCGAAACGCGCCAGATAACAGCGTGGCTGCGGAGCCGCCCAAAAAGAAGAGAGCTCCCGCTTCGGGAAAGTGGTACTCCGGTCTGTGTCAAGAGTTATATTAGGAGAACACCGTGAAAAGTGTGCATGCAGTGGTTCATAGAGACGAAAAGATAACTTGCTGGATCTGTGGCAAACATCAGAGCAAACGAAACTATTACGTTTTACAACATAAAGGCCGAAAACACAGCAAATACATTGGCGGGAGGAGACTTTTGGTTTTGTTCAAAGTACCTACGATCATCCTGTATGACTCGGAAGACCTGCAGGCCAAATATAACGGTGTTTTAGTGACTGGAAGCAGCGCGATCCCAAGTTCACATCAGCTCATCCTGAATCTGCTGGAAAAAACGTCAGCTGTTCCAAACTGTTTCCTGAGGCTGTCCGATGAAAAGGTATAATTATACATGCAGGCTAATTATATGCTGGCGATTACAACGTGTGTGGAAAACAGGGTCAACTTCTGCAAACCATTTTTCGAGCTCATGCCGCAGGTGAATTCACAAAAGCTCTCTACTTGTACGTGACTGACTTTCTCGGGGAGAAATCGCTGCACAGTGTCTTGGACTTGTCGTTGGTCAGGAGGCCTTATCAGGATATGTTCCGGAACCTAGTTTCAAGTGTTTACGCTGTGATTACGTTTTCATGTGTTGACTGTGGCGTTGTTAGAGAAACGCAATGGAACTCGGTTGATCTCAAAGCAAATAGCTTGAGAGAGTTAACGGCGAAGGTTGCTGAGCGCCTCGAGAAGCTTCCGGCTCGACAAGTAGGCTTGAATTGTGGCGGTTATGATCAGATCAGTTCCAAAGCAACACTGCCTCCACCGTTCCTACTGCTAGCTTCTGACAACTTGATGACGCAGTTATCGGTCCTCGGATCTACGGACCATAATGACTTCAACGGTGAAACGTATTTACGTTTCGCAGCGATTTTTACCTACAAGAATCAGAAGGGGAACGTAAAGTGCGCATTATTTGTGATGGTCAAGAGTTGTGGATATATTGTGGATGATAAAGGCTGCAGCTTTACTCTTGCGGAATGGCTATCCAGCTCCGGCTCTACCTAAATTTCAGTTCAACTTCAGCTGTTCATTCTGGAATACTGTTTCCCCAGCACAACCGTGGATACTCAAGGATTAAGCCCAGACAAACCTGTCATTTTAGAATCGTAAGAAAACTGTCAGGAGAAAGAAGCAAGATCATTCATCCCTCCTAGGGGGAATCTGCGATTGTGAAGATGAGTTCTTCAAAACTCAACCAGGTAGAATGAGGAGGGAAAATTCCGGCTAATTGCAAAAGCTAACTGACCGTCTAGTTTACAGTTCTACATGTCTCGTCCCATTTCACTCAAAGTTAAAGCTACCAGCAGCATGGCTGCAGTTATAACTGGAAGCACCTGCTCCATTTCTTTTCCGTCAACCGAGCTCTGTCACATTTTCTCCAGTATTGGCTACATGTGCGTCGAGAACTTGAAAAAAGGACTTGAAAGATATCGAGAAGCCACTGCGATATTTCGACGGCGCCATCTTTAACGAGCGTGAATCCATGTTCAACAACGGAGGCATGCCACTCTACATCAGATGGCCTTCTAACATCGACGTGAGTTTTGTTGAGGACAAGAAAGTTATGAGGATCGCTCATGGCGGCGGTTACTTGGAATGTCCCGCTGATGAATGTGACGAGATGCTGTATCAAGTTGGTTGCTTGGCTTCAGCTGCTAACGCTGTTTATTTCAAACGAATTCTCATGGGTATTGTTTCCACCCTGAGAAATAAAACTAGCTCTTAATTTGTGAATATTTTTTTCTATTCTATCGTTGATGACGCATGGCTGACAATGAACTAGAGAAGGTGGCTTCGACCTGCTTATCTTCAAATAAAACTCTAGCGAGTCAGCCTTGCCGAGACGGCAGGTCGAATCGGAGTTATCGGAGGTAAAAGCCCGAACTATTATTTAAGAAAACGCCTATGCACACATATCCGCATCGGTCTTGGCCGGATTTTCTTGCATCCATTCGCGAATCTGGCTCGGCACTTGCAGATGAGGCCGGTTGTTTAGTCTTTCGATCCAGCATAAGGCACGCCACATTCTAATCTTCTTACGGAGCATCTGCATAGAATTATAAAAAAGTTAGTATTGCTTCAGGACATTAAAAAAATCTCATCGCACCTTCCCCAGCTCATGAACAATGGCCAGGACCGTCGGAAGCCTATTCTGGACGTCCATCGTCTGGCTGTTTGCCTCGGATTGTAGGATGGCGAGAACCGGTGACGCTGTAGGAGGTTCTTCATTTGTGGTGCTCGTTGGCAGCGTTTTTTCCGGCGGAGCAGCGGTACTTGTCGTTGGAGCGGAATTGGACGCTGTTGTGGTTTGCATCATTGGAGGTTGGATGGTCGTTGTTGCTGTGAATGACAAGGCGAGCGTTTCAGTCGACGTTGGCAGCGCCGCTAGAGGCGCTTCGGTTGACAGTGTCGCTAGAGGCGCTTCGGTTGTTACGGATTCTGTTACCGCCGGCAGAGGCGCTTCAGTGCTGGTTCGTGGTTTCGGAGAGATTTGGAGGAGCTGCTGTTGTGGAAGTAATGAGAGGTTGTTGAGTAGATGCGAAAATTGCTGGAGCTGCTGTGCTAGTCGTTGGAACTTCGGTTGTGGTTGACAATGGAGGTGCTTCTGTAGTGGTCAGTGATTTCGGAATCGCAGTCGTCTTCGATTTTTCGATAAGAGTTTTGGCGGAATTCGCTGGCGGCGGTGGGAACGTTGCGGCTGGCTTCAGAACAGGTCGAATGGGCCTCTGGGCATCCGGTAATTGGCGAGGTCGAAGGAGGCTTGCTGCAATATCCGGTTTCCGGAATCGCTCCTTGACGCCTGAGAGAAGAAAGATGCGGTTAGTCAGTCAAGGTTCAGGGCATGTAGAGATAATGCATCATCCAGCCTGCTTGAAAAACAGCCGAAAAGGCCCATTTTTCAAGCAGGTACCAGTACAAGAGGTTTCATATGCTGAGCAAGCTTAAAAATAGAGAAATGCGTTGTTGGTCATGCCTGCTAGAAAAACAGCCGAAAACAGCCGATTTTCTAGCAGGTTTTTTCGCCCATGTAATCAAGTGCTCAAAATGGTCGAAAGTTTGCAAAATTCAATTTTTTCTTGCATGCTTGAAAAATGACGGTAATTTGACAACTTTTAAGCATGTTTTGGTTTTTATGTTGGCAAGTGCAAAAAATGATGAAAGTTGGCCAACTTATGGTTTCTGATTACAAGTTTGAAAAATGGCAAAATATCGCTAAATATCAAGCAGGTTCAACCCTTTAGGATTTTTAAAGATTCACAACTACTTGAAACTATTTAAATGTTACTCTGACAGCTCATACATGAACCTACCTTCAAGTTTTGCACACTGTGCCTCCTTTGTAGCCTGGAACAGGAAACTGCCACGAAAGCTGCCCAAGTACCCACATGCTGATTCGCCGGAACGGGCAATGAAATAACCTTGTCTGGATCCTACACAATCTTCACATTCCACGCCGTTTGCAATGCCCAAGAGGGCCACGAAAAAATTGCAACAAACATGTTACGCTGGAGAAATGAAACTGATTTTATTTTCAGCAGCTCTGATGCATGCAATCTGACTTCTTGAACTTATTGCAATGGACAAGACATTTGGCCAGACAGCGCACCAACCTATCATTTTCCGCTTTATCAGATGAAAACAATCTGTTGAACGTCGCCAATTTCCCTGCCGTGACATGAATTATAAACAAGAGCGCATAATGCCAACATAAACGACTATTACCCTGTAAATTGAGCTAGTTAACATAGCTGAATTTGTTCTGAGTACTATATGCTCCTGGCTGAAGGCCGTAGGAGCAGAAAAAAAGGTTTTTGGTTTCCGTCTTAACTATTTACGCCCAGTGGGTATCCTTGTCGCTGGCCTCATTGAAAAAACGCGGGCTGGAAGTCGGTTGGCGGTGAATAAACGATGAGTCAGTCGATTCCTGGGCACAACTGCAAATGTTTTGACACTCGTCTTCAGCAGCGCGATATCCATTACGTTCAGTAGCTGTCTTGTTGATGTCATTGTGCGGTAAAGTTTCTGTCCTGATCCATCAGTATTTTTCCGTCATAGATGACCACAACGATGGCAGTATGCGCTTCCGTCTTGGGAGCCGAAAAAGTTGCGTCCAATTTCACAGAGCCGACAAATTCCTTTGTTTTCCAGAGTGGATTCAGTTGGTTGCCAAAATTGTCTTGGTGTCCTTGAAGGTATTCCGGTTAATTGCCGTCTCGCCCGTTAGATTCAAGCTCTTTTTCAAGTCCAGATATCCCGCCAAAGTATCTCCCGAGGCAAAGTTGTAGTTCTGTGTTCTGACGATAGTTTGGTCGCAGTCCAGAGTGCAGGTGAGCTGGGTCGTGTTAAGATGCTTGAACCGATAAGGATTCATCGATTGACGTCCCCTGAAGGCCTCGCTTGATACAAACACAATGAGAATGTGTTTGGGAAGACGTCCTTGGAGAATATGTTGTAGGAGCTGGGTGGAATGTTGACGGTCCTCAGAACGGTCTGCGTCATTTCAAAGAAGTTTTGTGGTCGACGATGGACGAGACCGCTTTAAAGACTGGTGCTGAAAGCGTCAGCTTGTTGATGGCGAAAAAAATGTCCTCAATCTTGTACTTGTAGTTGGCCAATTCTACGGTTGTCACGCCGCCTGATGTAGTTTTCGTGTCAGCAGCCAGGATGAGAAAGTCGGACGAGTGAGTTTCGATCCGGACTCGGAATTGAATTTTGTTCGGGAAAAGCCGGTTTATGGTAGAAATATCGGTTAGCAGAGGGCCTTGGACTCGGACAGATTTCGACTGGGAAAACCACGAGTTGCGAGCCAGCACTTCGGTCTTATCAATTTCGCCATCGGAATTCTCAATGTAGTACAGCGTATTCAAGTCATTGTTGGTGGAGTTTAGTAGCGTTCTAATGTAGGCTATATAAGCATAGAGTCCGTCAGCGGCCAGCAGGGGTCGCTCGTTGGCATAGATTTTAACCGACTTAATGACGCTGTGAAGCAAATTGTTGGCCGTCACTACGTCCGCCTTTGATAGAGCCGAGTCGTCGTTATTGTTGATGCATAGCTTGAGGCCTAGCTGCATGTTGGACAGGTGAAGGTAGAGTTGTTCCAGTTGGGGGATTTCAAATCGTAGACGGAAGCCCATCAGACAGGCTGTTGGTCGGTCTGATAATGATCTCCTCCACTTGTTCCGCAGTAATGTCGACCAGCCGAGGACCCGTGGCTGTGAAACCCAGCTTTGAATTGTAAATTAGCTTTTCATTTGAAGAGCCTGCTAAGGATTTGTTCTCTGCCATTTTTCTTTCCCGTCTTCTTTCCCGTAGACTTCTTTTTTCTTCCCTTCTTCCCTCCACACTGCACTTTTACAGCACTGCTTTTCGCGCTCTTCCTGGTACTGCTTCTCGATGCCTTCTTCTTCCTGCCACCCGTCTGCTGCTTTTTTGGAGCTGCCTTGATTACGGATTTTACGGCCGCTTCAACCGCTGCACTGACAGTTGCTCTTCCCGTCTTCTTTCTGCTTCCACCGGTATGCGGCTGAGCGGCCTTCTGCTTTTTCCATCTTCTCTTGCCAGTTGCACTGGATTTTCGCTGCGAAGTTCCTTTGGAAATTGGTAATGCAAAATCTTTCTTGACGGGTCCGAAAATGCTGGATTGCATCATGGGTTTTGAAGTACATTCGTCTTCTACGCACACGATTTCTCGGTACATGTTTACGCCTTGGCTGTTGGTTGGTTATGATGGAATTTTCGACCATCACCAAGATTTATAGGCCTGAATTTCAGCTCCACTTCAACGGGATAGCCATGAAAGTTGATTTCTCCTCCCAGCTCGTCCTTGACGACAAAATCCAAGTGATGAAATGTCCGCGCAGAAACTGGCAGCCAATCAGGCTTCACGTAATTTTCCATCACCATTTGCTCTTCTGGGGGTGGCAGGAGGGTTCGGACAACCGGAAGCAGCTTGTTCCGGTACTGATAAGGCTTCACAGCATTGCAGTGAACTGTGAAGAGAGGTGACAACTGATCGAGATGTGGATGAATGAAGACGCGCTTCGGCACTTTGGCCTCCAGCTGTATTTCTCCGAGACCAAAGAGGGAGGCCAGACGAGGACCAAAGGTGATGGTGACGTCAGTGTCCTCGGACAAGAACAGCAGGTCATCAAATTCCGTGTATTCCACAGAAATTCCATAGTCCAGCAATCAAGGTTGAATGCGGACAGTGAGTGATAGCTATGAACTTCGGGCTCTGTAATGGTCACTGGAGCATCGTAGTATGGATATGCTGCATCCCACTCCATCTTTGTGGCTCGGTCAATTTCGGTGAATTTATCGGTAGGCACAACGTAGGCACCGCGAGTTTTTCCTGTCGGGAAAACAATGTATTCAAAACCGAGGTTGATAATTCTGAATCAAGAGTCACGTCCTTGAGCAGATCGTTTTGCACTTCCACGTCCAGGCTGACGCCGTCAGGCCGGTCATGATGAACTGAAACAGTATGCGCTTATCAGCAAAGCGCTTGTTGAGCTTCGTCAGAAACTCAGAAACACTGTCCGTCTTGCGGAGAAAGCTAACTTTCTCCTGATGCAGTCAAATTTGAGGAACACCGTTTCTGGTTTCCCATTAAAAAACAACCGCGGATGCTCTATTGATTAATAACTTATACTTGACAAACACACCTCATACGGTGTATTACTGAATAACAAGGGTTTTATCAAATTGACGGAAAATTGGTAGCCACGGTTATGCGGGTATTCCCGCTGAAAATCACGACTTCCCACTCTAATTGTCTCCGTCGTCAATTTTTTCCAATTCAAATTCGTAGAAACGTCCTTTTACTCCTGTCACTTCAAAGGTCAGAGGGACACTGGGCGGATTTGGGAAATCTGGAATATTTCACGAGTCTACAGACTCATGGAACTCTTCTCAAAGCCACTCAGCATGATTTTGCTTAGACCCACGTAAACTCCCAACCGCAATTTGGTCTCCTCCCTCGGCGCCTCTATCATCGCTTTGTACGTGTTGTTCCAAATGGCTGAAGTGTTCTCCTCGTTGACATCGATGGGCCGGACGCCGGTTGTGGAGTGAACTGTCGAATTGAAGGACTTTGCAATGTCGGCGAGATACGACACCCAGACCTTGTTGCCGTGTGTGTGCCAGATGCGGCCAGTTTCTCCATGACCCCGCGCACGTATCGCTCGGCTATTGGCACTTTCACCACGCTGTGTGAGTGATAGAGGGTCATGTTGTGTCTGTCGAGGACTGCTTTCACCTGAGCATTCCTTACCTCCCACCTAAAGTCAAAAAAAAAATTTAGGAGACTGTCCCGCCTTTCTGATGATTGATTCAAGGGCCTTGGCCATTTCGACGCCTCCCTTGTTCTTCAGCGGACGGAGATACAAAAGCTTTGAGAAACCACAGACGATGACCAAAAAGCATGACATGTTCTTGTTGCCGCGCTTCTTGGCATACTGATGAAGAGTTTTCACGTCGCCACACCACGTGTGATGTTTGTAAT
>JAQGBJ010003695.1:0-11969 GCA_034698345.1 Sphaeridia pumilis | reverse complement strand
ATTCATTATGCTCAAGAACTGTTGATTGCATCAGAATTATAATTGTCACGAATGATTGACAGGTCGAATGACATTTCGCCAATTTTATGGTGCAAGGGCGGGGTTTGGCTGATGCACTTTTGCTTGCAAATGGTGCACTTGTAAGCCAAACTCATACCAACAAATTCCCATTGCCGCCACATTGCAAAACATTTTTCAATGACAACTACCAAGCCTCAAGTCATCATAAGGAGACTTGAATTTCCATCAAATGAATTGCTAATGATCCAATTGCGAGTAATGAGTTTAATTTATGAGATTGATCGAGGCTGTACATATTAGTTGCGGTTTTTAATGGGACGACTCAAGGAATCGAGGCTCCCTCTATCATGCGAACCAAGTGAACGAGAGCCTTTGAAATCCCTTTGAGCACAAAAATTAATATCTTTTTGACGAAAAAATTAGACTCACAATAACTCCTTATGGAACCCGTCGTACCAAATGTCTTTCTGAACAGATACTACAACGGACTAGGAATGTATCCAAAGTTACTATTATTTATTAAGTGGCGAAGTCAGCTTATGCATATATCAGTCTGAAGCTGACGCTTTAGTGTTGGTCGGGTAGCGTCTGGACGGTGACACGTAAGAACTCAAGCCGCAAATCGTTTGATAGGTCTTTCAATGTTCGAGCTTTTTCTCAAGTCAGCGACGTCAGCAGGTAATCAAATCATGGAAATAGGGGGGATTTTCTTCGTTGGGGACTCCTAAACTAGCAACCGACGGATATATCTATGCAAAAATATAGCTGTGGTATTATTATTGGAGGCTGGATCTGAGGAGACGCGAGAGAATCAATGTCGTTTCACCTTTCCTTCTACTTCGATGGAAATTGACATCTACTGCTAGTTCTTCAAGGATATTCTCATACATGAATATTCTCTGTACACCGTTTAAAGGCTACAGTATTAGCTACGCAAAGCTTGAGTAACTGACCCTTGATTGTCATTGCCAGAAATTCAAAAGGCTAGAGTTTCTCTAATTTCGCGGTTTTGGGAATGACGAACGTACGACATGCAATCGAAGCTCATCCCTCGGGTTTTAACAAGATTTTCACCTGGCGATATTTTCTTACATGTTGGTGAGATTAGACGATTTTGGTCGACATTGCCAATTTCGAAAGAGCTTAATGGTCACTTCTCTTTTTTTCGGCTGTTATCCCTCTACACCTCCTACTTAATCTTTAATGGGGGTAGCCTGGTCCACATCTTCCTCTGCTTCAGAATCAGTGACTTTGATGCCGCAAAAGTCTGGCTGAGTGTTTCCGTTGTAATCATAAAGAATACTGATCTGCCGGTTACACTGATAGCCAATTCCAACTATTGCTGCCTCTAACTCGTTCGGTATATCTTTCATAATTCATTCGAAAAACTTGAACTCCTAAAATTTTTCAAGCACAAAGCCACACTTTCAATGGTTACCAAGCATAAGATTTATGGCATCTTCTCTGTGGCAGGACCAAACCATAACCATTAAAGACCAGACCATCGATAACCATCGGACACATTCGACAAAGAAAACGAGACCATAAGAAACCACAATCAGCTAAGACCAAACTACCGTGGTCTGGTATGGTCCGGTTAACCATGGTTTCGTTGGACCACGCGCCCATCTCTATTCGGAATATATTACGATCTACAGGATGAAACTGAAACCGACCTGAAAACATCTTCATTTAACCTGGCTTTTTTTTCGGAAGTGCGCTCAGCTAACATTCTTTTTTATCCTTGCTGAACTGGCAAGTCTTTTGGCAAAATGTGTTTTCGCATAAAACTTTGGTGTGTGAATTTGTGTTTTTAATGTCGATATCAGTTGCTGCACTCTTTGTTTATTTACAAGATGTGAACGGGGACTTGCGAAAGGGCAAAGTGCCAATCGTAAGAGGTCTGATGAGTATTTCAAACAACTTCTTGTTAACCGATATCCATTGCAAGGATAAATACTTTATAAACGTGTCGGTGAAAAATTAATGCGCGCTTCAATTTAAGAGTCCTGATACCCCGGTAAATAATACTATTGTACATCACTCAGCTGTTGTGAGTTTCAGCACTCGAAAAGAGTCTATTGTATTGTGGAACTCATTTTATATTGAAACAAATCAATACAGTAGGTACAAACCGCAACTAAGATTAATGGCAAATAACGTGCACAAATAATTGTTCAGTATGTTCGCATTTGTTATAGTAACATACCAATAGATACCCATGACTAATAATTATTTGAACAATCGAAACCAATGACATCTATATTTGCCGCTCGAATGTATCAAATTTTTAATGCTAAAAAGGGCGGCAGGTTTGTCTAACTATCGGTAATTGAGAACAATCTGAATACAGGAATTTTTATAAATCCGAGAGTTTCAAGTCTTATCACGTATGTCGCGAAACAATTCTGCCCAGGTAAAGTTCTGTTTCTCAAACACAGCAACACAGAAACCCTTCTTCTTGACTTTTTGGGGCTGATCGCTATTCACACCTGATGATCTTCGCGTGTGTATTTTTAATAAGCGTGTGTATTTATTGTAAGTATTTTTTCGAAAGACGATGAAAGGAAGCACTAGTTTCATTTTTTTATTCGAAGTTTCGAAAAACTGGAATGTATGCTGAGACAAACAAATCTACTAAACAGCAGAACAAATCCTTCCTGGATGACTTCTTGCATTTCATTCAAGAGGTCAATTCAACTTCACAAGCTGGTCCCGACGACAATGTTGAGGTTACCGTGTGTAATTCAAGCAGTTGAACTAAAATTCTTCACTTTTATTTGATTTTGTTCTTAATTTTATATGGGTTCTTGTGGAGGCTCTCAGTAACATGTATATAAATGGATTATACTTTATGCAGCGAATAATCTAGATAGCTGATTTTGTTGTAACTTATGAACCCGATTCAAAAACAAACTCGGAGAAAGAAGTCACCGATCAGCTCAAAAATTTTTGTAATTATCAAAATAACGGCCAAACTTTGTCAACTTTATTAAGGTTACTGATTTTTTTACAACTTTTTTGCAGCCCAGCTTAGTCGGCAATTTTACAAGTTTCATGGAGTCCATTAACAACACAACAACATTCACGCTCACAACCCCGCCAGCAGTACAGACCACTCAACTCGAACCTGTACAATCATCTACCGCTGGACTCCCAACTAGCGACTCGTGAGAGCAACACGTATGAAAATGCGAACCTTATTTGTAACACTTTTTCATCGTGAGATTTCAACTTTTTGAAAAATAAAAAAGTGTTAAGATAAACATCTAAGAACCCTGAACGAGACAAAATTAAAATTAAGTGGTGAAGCTTAAAAAAAGTGCCTCAAAACAGGCTTCAAACTTCGAAATTCTGGATCCTGCATTCCACTGACATCGTTACGTGACAGCTTCAGCAAGGAAACGGGGGAACAATGTCCAGTCGCGGCGACCCCCAAAAAATACGGATCGCTTCCAAAGTTCTACGAGCAATACTCTATATTGTTGAAGATTATGGTGCAACCGCCGGGGTCTATTGTCGTTGTGTAACCCGATGTTTATCATCAAGTGTATAATACAGGTAAGTGCAAGCTGAACGATTGTATTTACAGTAGAAAGCAAAAACTAATGTGATCATTATACTTGCAGGAGTATCAGTTGCAGCAACATGCAACGTATGCGACAATTTCATGACAGAAGGTGCAGTTCAAGGAAACCTATAAGCTTGCACAGGAAATACAGCCACGTGCTTTGAACTTCAATTGGATATTGATTTGACATTGATTGACAGGCATTCTGCAATTCAGCAATACCAAGATCAAACCCGAAATACAGCTGATGCCACTGAATTTGAAGTACAACTTCATGATGAACGGTTCCAGGGGATTGGGCGCTCAGGTACAGATCTATAATATTATCATCAACGACGTGAAAATATATTGAAATAAAGAGTTGAAATTTGCAAATTCTAGAAAACTGTTAAAAGAAGACGATAGGCAGTATTCGTTTACCAATGAAACCGAAGATGCCGTCAGCAAGTTTCTCCTTAAAAGCCACAACGCCGGTCTTGAAGGTGAATTAAAAATGCTGTCAATCAAGCTAAAGATTCGAATATTGGGAATATTGAAGAGAATGTCTCCGTTTCAACTACTAACATGAACCTCCTAGAGGTCAAAATTTCAAGTTTCTGCGGTTTCGGTGTCTGCACCCTATCCGCAAAAATAATAGGCTATAGGATTTCTACTGACAAACATTTGATTTATACACCGCTGTACAAGCATCATGAAAAACTCTTATCTGGAACTGGAACTAACATTAAGTACCTAGGCTTTCCCTTGGTCGAGACAAAATGTGAACATGAAATTTTTGCAAATTTCAGAAATTCTGCTAGCCGCAGCTGTTGCGGCGTAAAGTGTGAAGTGCCAGTTTTAGGTTAGTCCATTTCTAGTTTGTAGTATTAGTTTATGCGGCCAAGCGCCATCTATACCTTTGGCGGTCAACCTTGCAATGGTCCCGCGAAGGTTTGAATTGTATAAGAAAGACATGCGGTTTTCTTATGTTTCTCTAGTTGTAGTGAATTTTGTCTGGTCATCTTAATTATGTATTTCGTGGTCACTTAATACTAGAGAATGTTCTGGAAGAAGAAGAGGAGGAAGAGGAAGAAGGAGAATTGTGTAGTTCTAATGTACTGTTTTACGTTATATTGATTAGTGTACAAGATTTTTGTGTGACTCGTTGTTTCCCTGTCGTGCAAGAAGGTTGTGCTCTAATTAAACTCCGTTAGTTTTAATTGCAACTTTCCAGTGTTGATAGCTATCATTTGCCAGGACAGTTAACATTAGTTCGCCAATACACCTGAAAGTCATTTTAATTGCTAGTTACATTGCACGGTTCAGGTTAGTTCATGATCATAGCATTGGTCAAAGTCAGTCAATTTAGTCAGTTTAACAGTCAGGACAAGGTCAAGTCTTTTAGCTAGGTTTCCTAGTCATTTGGAATATCCCGTTAGCGAGGCCGCAGCAGTTTTACAGTCCCTGTTGTGGTTCAGGTCCTTGCGAGGTCCTGATATTAACGCCGGTTCACTTTTCGTTAATGTGCAAGTCAAGTCAGGCTTTTGGTCGAAGGCAAAGTTTGGTTAGGCGCGTACATTTTGGTCCTTCGAACCGGATGGTGGAGCCATATCCCCATCTGTAACTTGCCTGCGGATATTCAAGTCCTTGTTCCTGCTGAAGTTGTGCGTCATCAGTCTGAAGCGTGGTCGTCCGATCGTGACTCGTCATTCCAAGGTCATCGCATCTCGTCCGCCGCTGTCCAAGCCATTGGAGCTGATCGTCGCTGCTGCAGTGGTCATCGTGGGAACTACAAGCTTTTGTAGGTGTGACAGAGGCTCACACGTTAGACCTTGGTGGTCTACCTACATAAGCTCTTATACAGATAAGTAGCTTTTTCCCCACGAGCCATTCTAATCTCTTGTCAGGGTCACCTTGAAAGGTGACCAGAATTTGTATACAGTTGCTACTGATACATGTTAATTCCAGTCGAAGCCGGAGAGCCTAATCTGCCTACTGGAATTACCCTACTGGAACTGCTGGAACTTACGGAGCTGCCGTCTCGTTCAACTGTAGTTCATCGTCTACCCATTGAGAGCACCACTGGTCGTCGTGGGTCAAGTTCAAAGTCCAGATTGCCAATTGGACTTCATCGCTGGAATCTAGCTTGTGTGGGTGTGACAGAGGTTGCACAGTTCAGGCCTTGTTGGTCTGCTCACGCAAGCACTTAAACGGATAAGTGCCCAGCTTCAGTTGCCATTTTGCCATTTTTGTTGAATTTAACGTTGCTAATTCTATCGTCTTGGGATTCAAGTACTCGTCGCAATCGACCCTGGAAGGTCAACACCTTGCAGCGTACTTGAAGATCATCAGTTCTGCCTACCTGTCGTCTACTTACCTGCTTGCCTTTCGTCATCAACTTGCTGGAGTCATCTTTTGTTGCTGTTTCAACGTGGGATATTCGTGTCTTTGTGAGTGTGACAGAGGCTCACACGTTAGACCTTGGTGGTCTGCTCACAAGGCACTCTATTGAGATAAGTGCCATTGTATCCCACGTCTGTACAAGGTCATACCTTGCAACGTTGAATCTTTGACTGCCAGAAGTTATTTTTATTTAGCCATGCCTGCGAAGCTGAAGTTGGAGAATGACCAGACGAAGGCTCAGGAGGTCGAAGCCCTTGCAGGGTTTGCTCGTGCTCAACAGGACATCAGAGACGCAGATGAATTGTACGGCAAATACGATGGTGTGAGACAGCTTACTGTGAAGACCGCCCAATGGTTAGTCAGTAAGGTGGAGCCAGCGTACACCAGCCTTGAAGCCTACTACGACGTTTTATTGGAGCTTTACACTGAGAGCTCCAATGAGAGTGTACGCAAGGACTTCAAGACTTCAGCCGATGCATACCTCGGAATCGTCGATGACTGTCAGGCCACACTCGAAGCTGCTAAGAAGAAGGAAGCTGATGCAGCCAAGGACAGGGACGCTGTTAAACTGGAACGAGAGAAGGTCGCGCTAGAAAAGCTGAAGTTGACGAAGGGCAAGAAGACCACCGGCGAAGGTGAAGGTGATCAGTCCGATCAAGGGTCCGACAACGAAGATGAGGATTCTGGAATCTACGATCATCGCTTGACCAGCATTCCGAAGACAAAGTTACCCACTTTCTCGGGAGACTACCAACAGTGGCATGAGTTTCGGGATATCTTCGAATCAGGAGTGAAGAACCAGAAGATACCAAAGGTCCAGAAGATGAACATTCTTCGGATGCACCTTACTGGAGAAGCCAAGAGGACGGTGCAAGGTATACCAATTACCGCTGAGGGATTCCAGTCTGCGTGGGACATGCTCGTGGATCGTTACGACAACGATCGAGAACTTTTCAGGACGTACGTCAGGGAGCTTGAAGACTTCAAGGGTCCTGTCCTGGAATCTGGAGAGACGCCCAGAGCACTGATGGATGCCTTAACGACTTTTCTAGCGAATGCTATTCGCATCGGAGGATCAGAAGAATTTCCATCGGAAGCGTTTCTAATTACTCTGATGGAGAGGAAACTATCACCTGGAGCCCGCCTGAGATGGTATGAGCAAGTGGATCGAATTGTGGAGGATTGGCCAGAAGACGACAAAGAAGAGCCAGTTCTAACGAGGGTCAAACTCAAGGACTTCACACAATTCCTGAAGCGTCGAGGGAATCTGGAGCCACATTCTTCCAAGGGTCAGCCTACTAACATTGCAACGTCTCATCAGCCGAAGAAAGGAGACAAGAAGCAAAAGCATCAAGTCAACACTACCTTGGAAGGAAACAAGAAATGTCTTTGCTGCAAAAAGGAAGGACATTACATCAACGGTTGCCCACAGTTCAAGGGCATGAATCACGATGAGAAGACCAAGACGGTGCAAGGAGCCAAGCTGTGCTTCAATTGCCTGAGGTCCGGCCATCCTGTCAAGACTTGTCCAAGTAAGTTTAAATGTCAAACTTGTCAAGGCCGTCATCATACTTTGCTTCATCAAGACAGGAAGTCAGAAGATACTACCTTGGAAGGTGAAACTCATACGACAACAAAGGAGTTTGCCAATTTGACCGTCACTGCGTCATCTACTACCATCTTTACTACAGCCATAATTGAAGTTCAAGACGGCCATGGGAATTGGGTCGCCTGCAGAGCTCTTTTCGACGATGGAGCTTCACCGAACTGCATTACTCAGCGCTGTGTGGAGAAGTTGGGACTCAAACGGAGCGATGATGGAAGCAGCATTCGAACCATCACCGCCCCTGGAGGTCGTCAAGTACAAGGAGTCGTCCCATTCAAGATTCGGTCAAGACTTCATAGGGACTACGTCATCGACGACAAAGCCTTCGTAATCAACTACAGCTTCACGCCGATGCCTATGAAGAAGGTTTCTACAGCTACACTGGACTTCATCAAAGGTCTACATTTAGCGGATCCTCAATTCAACACGCCCGGTCCCATCGATATTCTCATATCGAACCGTGTGTACATGGCAAGTTTGGATCGGCTGGCACATTTAGGCGATGGGTCAAGAGGTCCCATTGCAAGGTCGTCCCGCTTCGGTTGGTTTATCACGGGAGCCATTCCAGATGCCACCTCCAAGGGTCAAGATTTGGTCAACGAGCATCAAGTCTGTCACATGGTCCACGGAGGAGTTGACGAAATTCTGCAACGTTTCTGGGAAATCGAAGAAGTGGAGCCACCGGAATACACCGTCGAAGAGCACAAACTGTGCGTGGACCACTTCAAGTCAACCCACAAGTTGGAAGACGGAAGATTTACTGTTCGACTGCCTTTCAACAGTAAGAAGATGGAGCTTGGAGAGTCCTACACCCAAGCTTACAAGCGCTTTCTCAGCCTGGAGCGGCGACTGAAGCTCAGCGAGAAGGCCAGGATTGCTACCAATGAATTCATGTCCAAGTACGAGTCTCTTGGACATATGTCGGTAATTTCGAAGGAAGATCTTGCAAGGGACATTGCAAGGGTGGACACTGCCGTTTATCTTCCTCATCACGCTGTGATTAAGGAATCCAGTACTACGACGAAGCACCGTCAAGTCTTTGATGCATCGGCCCGAACTTCAACCGGAGTCGCCCTCAATCAAGCGCTCATGGTCGGACCGACCCGCCAGGCCGAATTGGTACTTCGTCTGGTTAAATTCCGTTGCTTCGCTATTGCTCTTACAGGTGACATCAGCATGATGTATCGTCAGATCTGGGTTCATCCTGACGACCGCGACTTTCAGCGTATTCTCTGGCGGTACAGTGAGAATGAAGATCTGAAGCACTATCGTCTTAACACGGTGACGTATGGCACTGCTTCTGCGCCCTTCATCGCCGTTGAGTGTCTGCAAACTCTTGGGGACCTTGGAGGGTCCACGCATCCCATTGGGTCCAAGGCAGTAAAGGAGGATTTCTACGTAGATGACCTCGTGACCGGAGCTTCAACCTTGGAAGGTGCCATTGCCATTTATGAAGACGTCTCAGCCCTTGTGAAGACTGGCGGATTCGAGTTGAGGAAATGGGCTACCAATTGCCCCGAGCTTCTTCAAGTCATCCCAGCGGAACTTCGAGACGTTTCTCCTAGCATCGCCTTCGAGGATAGCAGTACGAAGACTTTGGGCATCAAATGGATGCATGCTGAAGATACACTTACCTTTGACCTAGGACTGAAGGATTGTCGTGGTCCCACCGATGGATGGACCAAGCGTTCCATGGCTTCCGCCATCGCTAGTATCTTTGACCCGTTGGGTTTACTAGCTCCAGTCATCATTCGTCTGAAAATGTTCCTTCAGCAGCTCTGGCTCGTCAAACTTGGTTGGGATGATCCAGTACCCGAAGAAATTGCTGCTGAATTTGAAGAAGTCTACGTCGAGCTACCTGCATTGTCAACTTGCATCATTCCGAGATGTGTCGTTCCGACCTTGCAGGGTGGACTTTCCATGGAAATTGAGATCCATGGATTTTGTGACGCAAGCGAAAAAGCATATGGAGCTTGCATATATGTAGTTTGTGGTTCTAATTCTTGTCTTTTAATTTCGAAGACTCGAGTATCACCTCTGAAGAAGCTGACAATTCCTCGCCTGGAACTTTGTGCAGCTGTACTGTTGGCCAGCCTATACCGTAAGATAAAGGATTATCTGGTATTTCCCGTTTCCAAGGTCCACGCTTGGTCCGACAACACCACGGTCCTCCACTGGATAAATCAAGAGCTCTTCCGTCTGCACACCTTCGTCTGCAACCGAGTGGCGAAGATAACGGAAGCCCTTCCAGGGAATCTGTGGCGTCATGTTCGGACCGAAGACAACCCTTCCGACTGTTCATCAAGGGGAATCATGCCTTCCGAGTTGGCAACTCACCCGCTTTGGTGGACCGGACCAGCTTGGTTAACGTCCCATGATCCTTGCAATGTTGAAGAATTGCCGCCGATGGAAAACGATGAAGAATACAGGAAAGAAGTTCATCATCTCAACTTTACCGACGTCGTCACAGCTGAAGTTGAGGCTAATCTTCGCATCATCGACAATTGCTCCAAATACTGGAAGATGGTTCGAGTTCGAGCACTGATTGCTCGGGTGGTTGCTGCCAAGTCATTCAAAGTGTCTGTTGTTAAGCCATATAGTCCTTCTGAAATTGTAGCAGCTAGCAAGTCTCTTATCATGTCAGTTCAGGCTAGAGTGTATCCGAAGGAAATAGCAGCTCTTACAGCTGGTTTGGTATTGTCAAAAAGGCCATTAGGGAGTTTAGCTCCATTTATATGTACGACCTCTTCAGGTCAAAACGAGAAACAGTCTGATGGTTTACTTCGAGTTGGGGGGAGATTATCTCAGTCAGATTTAAGTTTGGATCAGAAGTATCCTATTATTCTCCCAGCAAGTCACAAGTTTACGAAAGCTTTAGTAGAAGAATACCACCTGCGAACCTTGCACGGTGGTCCAACTTTGTTACGTAGTCTTTTAGGGCAGAAATACTGGATTATCGGAGCCAGAAATATTTGTCGATCTGTCTCTAAAAAGTGTATTGTTTGCTTTAAGGCGAAGAAAGAAGCTGCAGCCCAATTCATGGCGGACTTACCCTCAGCTCGTGTCACGGAAGCTCGTGCCTTCAGCCATACTGGAGTTGATTTTGGAGGCCCGTTCCTGGTTAAGTCTCGTGCTGGAAGAGGATGCAAGGTGGACAAGGGATACCTTGCATTGTTCGTCTGCTTTGCGACCAAGGCCGTCCATTTGGAATTCGTCAGCGCCCTTTCCACCGCCGCCTTCATCGCATCATTTCGACGCTTCATCGCCACCAGAGGGTCGCCTTCCGTTATGCAGTCGGACAATGGTACCAACTTCGTTGGAGCAGCCAATGAGTTCCAGGAAGTCTTCAAGGATCCTGCCTTCCAAGGTGTCGTCGAGAGGGAGGGAATCAAATGGATCACCAACGTTCCTGCTGCACCGCATCATGGAGGCCTCTGGGAGGCTGGTATCAAACAGGTCAAACGGCACCTGTCCAGGTTCTTCGGATCCAACCCAATGACCTTTGAGGAGTGGTCAACCGCCATCAAGCAAGTGGAAGCTTGCCTCAACAGTCGTCCACTTAACCCTTTGTCATCAGACGCTGATGACATTCAAGCTTTGACCCCGGGACATTTCCTGATAGGATGTCCATTAGTAAGTTTACCCGAACGAGATATTACTGAGGTACCTCAAAATCGTCTTGATTCTTGGCAGAAGGTACAGCAGCGCACTCAGCTGTTTTGGAGACGTTGGAAGGATGAGTACCTTTCGACTTTGCAGCAACGTCCCAAATGGTGGTTAACGAAGACCATCGAAGCCGGTACCATGGTGATTCTGAAGGAACCGAGTCCTCCTTGCAAGTGGAAACTCGGCATCATCGAAGAAGTCTTCCCTGGACGTGATGGAGTAGTCAGAAGTGTGAGGGTTCGCACTGTCGTCTCATCCGGTCCTGCGAAGAAACGCACCTTCACCTACTACGACCGACCGATCACCAAGATCTGCATCTTGCCTCTGGACGGAGACCTTCCAAGGACGTCCAATCAACTCGACGCCGCTGATGAAGTTGAAGGGCTTCAACGGGGGGAGGATGTTGCGGCGTAAAGTGTGAAGTGCCAGTTTTAGGATAGTCCATTTCTAGTTTATAGTATTAGTTTATGCGGCCAAGCGCCATCTATACCTTCAGCGGTCAACCTTGCAATGGTCCCGCGAAGGTTTGAATTGTATA
The DNA here is from genome assembly GCA_034698345.1 of Sphaeridia pumilis. Taxonomy (NCBI): domain Eukaryota; kingdom Metazoa; phylum Arthropoda; class Collembola; order Symphypleona; family Sminthurididae; genus Sphaeridia; species Sphaeridia pumilis. The sequence continues at coordinate 185 of JAQGBJ010003695.1, read as the reverse complement.
AGAAAGACATGCTGTTTTCTTATGTGTTTCTCTAGTGTAGTGAATTTGTCTGGTCATCTTAATTATGTATTTTGTGGTCACTTAATACTAGAGAATGTTCTAGAAGAGGAGGAGGAAGAGGAAGAAGGAGAATTGTGTAGTTCTAATGTACTGTTTTACGTTATATTGATTAGTGTACAAGATTT
>JAQGBJ010003694.1:0-11969 GCA_034698345.1 Sphaeridia pumilis | reverse complement strand
GATGAACGATAAATGTATCGGTCACAAGACAAGGTTGTTTATACAAGATTGTGTGTGGAGGTGAACGTGAATGAATAGTATAGCTTTTTTAAATGTCAATGACTGTGTATAGGATTTCGCTAGAAGCTTATACAGACAGGTATTAGGCACATTCATCTGATTTCTTTATGATAGTGCGCCAGGTAGTGAACAATCATGTTGTTCATGAATGCCGGATGGAAAAGGTCAGGTCAGGCATGAGGTATTGATACTATCTGAAAGAAGAAGTAGAAGAAGCAGCATGGAATCTCCATAAACGAGTCTCATGATTTTGGAACGGGACGACAATTGGCGTGAAATTCCCGCTTGTAGTAGTAGTAAGTTGTATGTAGCAGTAGTAACATTCATTCAGTTGATATTTGTAACAATGGCAGGAATGTGCAAACGTTTGTAGTGAATGAATGGCACGTTCAAGTTCAGGGTTGCCATTCTTATAATGTGCGAAACGCAAAAATCGTCTGGCTTGTGTCTGCTCTCAAGATTCGCAATACTTGACTCAGCACAATTTAACGACTGCGGTAATTGCGGCAGCCTCAACGGCAAGAGTTGAGGGAGAAGAAGTTCTTTTGATCTTTGAAATTTTTGAAATCAGAGGAGTAGATGGCGCTGTTAGATAGGAAAAAGCGACTATTATTTTAATCCAACTGATAGTCATCCTTTGAATACTTTTGCAAGTTAAACCTGATATGTACATGAGGAGCAAGAGATGAGGATTGCGATCAACTTAACTGAGAACACATTAAATGTAGACAGGGACGTGTGACTTGCAATCTTTCGAGTTTCAGGTTGCTGCTGCTGAGCAAACGTAATTGAGATTCATTACTGTGGTTAGAGGAGTTGCTGGTTAAAGTTGACTGAAGCGAGACGACGCCGCTGTGAGAGACGTGTGTAGCAGGAGCATTGCCGATTACTTTGAAACTTTGGATCTCTTTGAACGTCTGTTAAAGTTAGTTGTTAGGGGGCTGCTAAATAAATTAGCCAGAGCTCACACGAGGGGGCGAGATGAGGCACATACAAGAAACGCAAAATGTATTAAATGTGTTTAAGCCCCACGTGGTTCTCACAGTCAAGTTTGTCTGTTTTACTCTGAAGGTTATATCACATTCAGCTCGTCGTCAGGAACTGTGATTACAATTAGTAGACTTGCTAATGGTGCATTTAAACAACATGTATTTGGTTTGGCGTAAGGCAATTGACTGACGACGAGAGAGAGAGAGATTTCAAGATTCAAGTGCTATATCTCTCATTAAGCTTCAATCAAAAAGCTCAGTTTTATGGTGTTCGAGGACAAGTTGGTCGTGTGCTGTTTAGTGGTCAAGTTTAATAAGCTTCGTGAGTATTTTAAAGAAACGCTGAAAATTTTAGCGACTTGATTCCGTTAGCTTCTTTCTTTCTACAAGTCCTGACTCTATCGCTTGTGGAAACGTTTTTGTTTGTTTGTCAAGAGACAGAGGGCGTTCCAGCGTGTATTTTGTACATGGCGTCGGTGGAGGAAGGAAAACGTATGAGTTGGTAGTAGCAGAATTTTGACGAATTCTCGTCTAATTATCCAGAGACAAAACCATGTTGCTAAATTGCGAATCAATGGAGACGAATTAGAAGATGAATTTAAATTAGCTATAGCGTGAGAATGCATATAGATTGAAATAGGAGCAAACTGCATAGTTCATCTGATGAATGATAGTGATGGAAACTAGTGCCGAATTTAATGCAAGAAAGACTAGTAGACGCGAGGTCAATTGGGGTGAGCTAACAGCTAAAGTTGCATTATATAATGGGAATGTGGCTCAAGCTAAAATCTAAAGGAATCTTTGACTATTGTTTATTTGACTACTTGAGATCAGAATATCTCTATCGGATTCTTCTAACGACGACCAAGACGACGACGGCATGTCTTGATTCGCAGTTAATTCTCTCCTCCAGTTTCAGCAACATCAGGCAGTCAGTCAGTACTTAAAGCTATAGTGTAGTTTGGATTGTGGTTTTGCTTTCGTATGGTTTTAAATGGTGTTTTGTAAGAGAAGTATCGAGCGTTAAGGTAGTTTTGTTGACAATTTGGTAAAAGTTGATAGTATATATATATAATTTTCTTCCTTCTTTTTATTTGTTGTAGCTAAAGTAATGGGGAGTTTCGGGATGCAAAGAAACAATCGATTAAGCTTTAATTGTGGTTCATTCATATATTTTGTGTTCGTCCTTGTAGGTTTTACCCAGTGACTGAATGAAAGCCTTTTCCTGATCAAGGAATCAAGTCCCCCGGAGAACCGGAACTCCAGAAACTTAAAAATTAACCTACATCAGTGTAGCAATGTATGTATTTTTGGTTTCTTAATTTAATTTTATAGAAGTACTTATGATTTTCGTTCAGTTTTAGGTTTTAAAGCTTTGTAGGGTCATTACAAGTTCAGAGGATACCTGTGATACTGGAGGCACATGAAGGCATTAATTGGAGTTTCAAGCAATTGTAGATAATGTTTATCAGGCTTAAGACGACTGTTCAAGTCGTAAGTTTCTAGGTAGACAACTTAGAGGCAACCTTTGTAGCTCTGAACGTCAGTTAGACTTTGAAAGTTGTTTAAGAGAAGTCAAGTCAAAAGCGTTCTATGGCTTAGGCGGTTGGATCGAATTACAGGTTTTAATTGAGAAGCGTATAGTTTAAAAGTGTACAGTGTTATAAGGAGCGTGAGTCAGAGCTAAAAACCCAGACTTGGTGTTGCGAAAGAAGTAGCAGCTACTGGAAGTTAATTACAACTAGCGATATTCAGATCACGTTTATAGAAAGATATTCTATATTGTATGATGATGATCTGGGATCAGGAAATGTTGGTGAATACTATAAATATAAGAAAGGTGGATGGCTTGTGACCTCAACGACTGATACTGATACACTTTTTGTTTGGTTTTGCAGGCCCTTTTTAAACGAGAGCGGGAGCGTGACGATCACCCCAGCGAACGTCGATTTCAAACAGGAAGGTGGACGGAGTCGATTGCGGGCTTCATCCCACAACAGTAGCGGCAGTTCGGCGTATTCGACCAACAGCCTTTCCAGTCAGTTAGCTTTACAAGCTCAGCGGCGAGCAGCTCAGCGAAAACTTCAGATGGCAAAGATGATGGGGAACGGGAATATGGCGGCCTTGATGAAGTTTGACAGAGGTCACTATTCGGCGGCTGAGAGTCAGAACGACGCCTTCGTCGCTAATAGGAGGAACCGAAGCAATAACTTTTCTCTCAAAGAGACTTTCAACCTGCTGAAGATTTGGGCGAGTCCAGAGATGCAATGGCAGATGAAACACAACTTCAGAAACTTCCGGGTGTGGGAAGCAATCTCGTATCAGATGCATGAAATGGGTCATGAGAGGACTGCGATTCAGTGCAAGAACCGAATTCAGAATCTGACATCCATCTACTACCGGATCAAAAAGTCTGGACAGGATCCCCGCACCTTCAACTTCCCGTATTACAAGATCATTGGGGAAGTTTTGGACGTCAAGAAGAGTGGATCTAGTAGCATAACGCCGCCGCCAGGTGTCATGAGCAATGGAGCGTTCAGTATGTCAAGTGCTAATGTTAGCCCGTCGTCGTCGTCGCAGAATAACTCGTCTGGGTAAGTTAGCACTAGTGTACATACTCTAGAAGATTTTGAATGCCAATGCTAATTCCGGAATGTAAAGTAACTTTTGATTATTGTGGGTTCCACAGGCTTGCTGCGCATTTGGCTCTCGTCGCGGAATACCAGGATCTCGTCAATGGCCACCCAGACGGATACATGACTCCCAATAGTTCACTATTGGGAACATCGGGAATGAGCGTGCTATCGCCAGAAGTGAGTCTCAGCGAAGGAAACTCTCCCATTCGCATGGAGTCCCAGGGTCGGTCCACAGCAGCTTCCAGCCAGAAAGCGAACGGAATGAGAGGTGAGAGGATAACTTTAACCTTATGCGTCGAATACCTACCGTATATTAAAGCAATTGCTCCGCTGAGCTAAAAGCTACTACACAATTCACGACTTCCAAGTTTAGTTGTTGGTTTTCATCGTGTAATTGATTGCACTTGTCCCGACCCGAGTTCCACAAAAATGAGGGTTAAAGTGGTGATTAATCGGAGTAAGGGGTTGAATGGTGCTACGCACTACAAGAAATCTTCCTTGAGTCAAGGTGAAGTTCCAAGTTGGTTGTTGATGTTTAACATTGTTTTCTTTTGTTTTCCAGGCCCGAACAGCAGTTCGAGGACTGTTGTTAAAGCTGACCCGGATGCTGTCACCGTCTCGGTAGATGACGCCTCTGGTGCGGAGAACGAAGAAGAAGCCGACTACGCAGATCAAACTTATGGTGACGACGATGAGTAAGTGCAATATTTAAATGAAATTCTTATTAGCATGCCACCTATCACTCATGAACAATGTACATACTCCTCATGCCTGAACGGGACATTCCGCTAAAATTCCATCTCTTTTGTTCTTCAGGGGAACCGCCGAAGCTTATCCACCCAGTACACGAACCAACAAGCGAAGTCTCTCTGCTCCGTACGCTACTGGAAGAAGCACTGGTGGGAACCCAGCAAAGCGTCCCCGAGTCGGGTCATCCTCAGCAGCCTCTGCTTCCGGTATGGCCGAAGATCCTATTGGCCAGTACTTGGCTGAAATGGTCGAAATCGAGCGTGAGTGGTTGGATATGGAACGCAATCGAGCCGAGAACGAGCGCCAGATGATGATGTACATGATGCAAGTTCTGCAAGCCCTCGTCTGCCCTCAAGGACAAGAGGAAGAAGAAAGCAACGATGAAAACGGCGAAGAAGCAGGAACGGACTTCCAGGGCGGCGAAGAAAACGAAGGTGAATCTGAAGACGCCGGTGGAAGCCAAGGAGAGGGCGGCGCTGATGGTGGAGACGACGGTGACTCGGACAGTAAGCAAAACGAGTAACTTGAACTAATGGTACAAGACATTATCGACGTTCATTGTGGTATCTCTAAAAATTTTATATCCTACTTTGTTTGTAAATGTAATACAAAGGTTATCCTATCTCTGTGCTCGTTAGTCGTCGTGTGTATGTAATGTTGATTAATGTAGGGATGTATCTTGGTACAACTTTAACTTCTTGTCAGTGTCGACAATGCCAGCGAATGCATTTAAAGGGAGGGTGTAAATGTCAGTTGTATAAAATGTTTGTAGCAAAGTCCTCGAACGGTTGTGCGATAGACTTTAAATGTAAACTAAATTAGGATTGATAGCTAGCAGAGAGATAGGATGGCTGATTGACATTGCACATTGTGCATCAGAAGTTATTATTCTGATCGTTTGGTCTCATAGTTAAGTTTTCTCATCAAGTGTAGTAGTTTAATTTCAAGAACAAATGCCTGTAAAGCACCTTACCCGTGGTGTTAAAAGTGCCCCTGTTAACTGGTTCTTTGATTTTACATTCAGTTTCAAAGGTTGTTGAGACGATTCAAAGTCTTTGAAATCAGAAGCCATGTCGGTAGCTAAAATTTTCCCTCCCGTTTTAGATCCAGTGAGTTTTTTACCAGTGTTATTATTATTAAGTATCCTTGTTGTCAGCTATTCCCTTGTGACAAAGACTCTCTTCGTTTTATACTGTTGTTAAAACCTTAACGAAAAGTAACTAATGATATTATGTTAACGAACGTAAGAGCACACTTGTTACCATATAGCGTTACCTCTTATCGTATCGATGTTCCTTGATTACCTCATAGCTGCAGCCATGTTTATTTGTCAGAAGCCCAAATAATTTAGCTCTAAGAATGTGGATCCAGTACTTAAACTTTTATTGTCCTGTCACAATATTTAGAACCAGAGATGCCAACATTATATGACAAAATGTTGTTCTATTATTTTGTAGTTCATGTCTTCGTCGTTTTGTGAGAATAAAAATAGGTTATTTGATGAAACTGTTGTAACGTGGTTAACGCAAGTCATGATTGTTGTTTGTGAGTAGACCTTGTGATTTCCACAGTTTGTTATTTAACATGGTGGTATGCGAAGCTGATTGATAAAATACTAACTAGAGCGTTACATGTGTAGGATTCTAATGCAATAAGATGTATCAGCATAGGTTTTGGCGTTCTGTCGGAAGTTTGCTGAACTCGCCAGTCTTAAGGAACTGATTTATGTGTAGGCAATTTAACTTACATCCTTCAAGTTGAGTAAGAATGAGATTCTTTCCATGTACACCACAAATGGAATGCTCCATGAATAAGTACGCTTAATAGAATCGCAAGGGCCCGTCTTCAAGGTACTTTACGTTTAGACTTTTAACCTGCAAATGTACTCGGTCAAGATTTTAGTTTTCTGTTGGAGAGTAACTCCGTCGAGAAGTTGAAAAGCAGATTGATTTACAGTACAGTATTTCATAGTGTTAAGATGACAGTCAAAGCTTGTTTTCAAGTGTGTTTACGTACATGACGATGTTTAACATACATCTAACCAGTTATGTTGAAGCCAGGCGGTCTACTACTTACAACAATGTAATGTACATTTTCGGCAAAGCCGCATAATAAAGTTGAACTTTTTAATCCGTGTCCCATCAATAATTAGCACTAGACGAGAAAGTTTTAAGTAGCTGAAACAGGTTTCATGATTTATTACTTTGATTGGGTTGCTCTACGGTTCCTAATATCATCAAAATTAAAGTTACAATATATCAGTCTTGGCAACATGAAATAATATTAAACTCATTCATCATGGCTATTTTCTGTCGGTATAAAAATCTGATAGTCTACAAAAATCTGTTGATTCGTGTGGCAGTAGATAGGGAACTCCAACCCTTCTTTTATCACATATACTTGCAAAACATGAGCTTTGCCGAGTTAAATTATCATTAATAGTTACTATAGTACAGAGAAAAGTTCGATTAATCTTGAGTTCGAATAAATAGCAAATAGACATGTCCCTCTCGCGGCAACAAACTCGTTCGATTGGACGGCTTAAAAAGATAGGACAAAGCAATTTTTACTGAATTTGCAGTTGCGAAATAAATGGGAATGTGAAAGCGTCAATATGGCAACGTTACTACTAGGTCGTTTAACGTGTGTGATATAAAATTCAAGCTATTGACTATGTAGCGAGTTCAAAGCGGAATTCAGTTTTTGATTAGAATTCTAACACTAGGAACAGTATATAGTAGCATCTTTCTTTTCAGCCTCTCGTGGCCGGTTATTATAGTATTCCGTTTGTGAAGTACTGAAATCTATCGTAAAGTGTAGTTGTGAGCGAATTGAGAGCTTGATTGACGAGGTCGTTCACAAGGGACTGTAGCTGTTCATCCGTCATGGACATGTCCAGGCGATTTTTTAGGGCAGTGATTGTGGACACACCAGACTTTAGACATGGCAATTGGTTACCTTGAAACAGATCGGAATATTAATCGCTTAGCCCCACAATAGTATTAGTTCAAACATTAAATTTCCTCACTCATACCTGATCGCATGATTTCTATCAGGTGGATGATCTTTTCCGAATACTTTCGTGCTGCCACTAATCCCTGTAACATCCAAAAGACGTTGAAAAACAAGTCACTTAAATCAACACTTGGCTTCATGGCTAATCACATACCTGTAGCATGAGGATCTTGAAATACTCGAACATGTCTGATCCAATGCCACCCATGACCTGCACTAATTCATCAGTAAGCTTGAACGGTGAATTCTCGAAGCCAAGGTTTTTTGGCGAAGTGGACAAGATAAAGCCGAAGTCAATGTGTATTAAATGACCGTCGTTATCTAGCAAGATGTTTCCGTTATGCCTGCAACGGAAAAAGCTCATTCAGATAAAACATCCCATAGGCAGCGCTGAAAAAAGGCGAAATACAACCAGCTCATTTTGCATGCTTACCGATCTTTAACTTGAACCAAGTAGCAAATTAAAGAGTACGCAGCACAACTCTGGACGAAATTCTTTTGTGCTGTTAGGAAACCTTCCGAGTTGATATCCCCGAACTCTTGAATAAAATATTCCAAGAGTGACATCTTGCTATGCTTCTTGATTTGATGCAAGGACACGGTGTTAACTGCTGGTGCAATCATACCACTGTCAGCGGAGAGTACAAATATCCTGTAATAACCAGAGAGTTCAGTTTAGTACTACGATTCAAACATTTTCTCAGTCAGTGAAATGGCTAGCACTGACTTACCCACAAGGCTCAAGCCACAACGGCAGTCTTTCTTCTGCCCAGATTTCTTTCAATAAAGAAAGCAACTGATAAACGAGTAGTTCCTGTCTCAAGTCGTCACCACATTTCACGATACAGGGTAACAGTTTCCATCCTGGTAGTTGGCCATACGGACTACTATTTTTGATACGCCGCTCTTTAATCTCAAACGGTTCTTTTAGCACGGAAGCACTTGGATCCTCCAGATCTCGTTGAAAGGTATTCTTCGGCATATGCAGCGATTCTGACAACCGCCTACGTATATCTACAGCTGCTACGAAAACGGGTTCACGAGAATCACAGGAGTCTTGGCTCATTTGTGATATTGTATCACGATCAAACTTATTCGACTTCAGTTGTAAATACTGCAAACAAGAAATCAAGCATCAGAGATGTAAGCAAAACATTTTCCGAAACTGCATTTTTAGCAATTAGTTCACCTGTTGAGAAATTTCATCATCTTCTTGTGACCAGCAGTCAGCATTCAGGTCCATGCAGCTGCTGTTTGAGGTAGGAATGTTGGAATTCGATGACGAATGTGGTGATTGATCACTGCTGAGATTCGATGTTTCACCATGATGTCCATTCTCAGCAACCTCCATTATATTCTCCTCCGATCTAGAATGCCTTAATAAACTATGGATCGTCGGTTTCGGTGGTATTTTAGCCTTTTGCACATCAGGAACTTGTAAAACCTCCACGTAGATCATGTACGGAGTCTGTACAAAAAAACAACCCCATTCAATTAACAATTTCCAAAGAAGGAACTACTCATCAACAACCTTCCTCAAACTCACTTTATCCTTGGAGTTCAAAACAGTTGCATCGCCCGGAGGAATGCGTAGGATCATATGTGGGGTAGAATGATGGACTGGTAACCATACTCGAGCAGGGAGATTAAGGTTCACCAAATTTAATTCAGCAATCAGTTTCGGCGTCTTATCCTCCTTGCTCGGCAACATTGACAGGTTTTTCCCTATCTGAATCAGGGCCTTTACAAACTCCAGTTCTGGCATCAGTCTCGCAGCCTGTGGAGCATTCAACAACCATTAATAAACATCTCGTCATTCTTCTCATGCCTATCAATTACTTTTAACTCACCCCACAAACACAGTCTTCATCTGTCGGCTTCAAGTCATTGAACACAGGCTCAAAACATATACAACCGTTATCAAATCCATGACCAGAAGTTAAATCTCCCAAACAATTCCTTGGCAGTCCGAAAGAACCAACTCTTTTATGTCCAGTCTTGTTATTGCAGTTCTCGCTCAAAGTGCTCGTCATCGCCGGAGCGTCAGAAAGCGACCGCTGGTGAGTCTTCCCACGACTATAAGTATTCAGATGAGAATTTTGTCCGAGATTCTTTTCATATCCATTCGCTGGAAAGGCTGGTGAAGTTATTATATGAGTTGCTGGTGTCGACGGCGATTGTATTTGCGCTAGTTTCCTGAAGTTTTTCAAATCTTTAGGCCTGCAACACCAAATCCGCAGTATTATTATCACCACCTTCCTCAAACTTCCGTCATTTCATGTAAACATCATGTATGGAATGGAAGCATCATCCATCACTCACCTAAGAGAATCCGAAAGAATCACGTTCCGTAACTTGGTTCCATGGGACTTTTTCCTTCCGCCAACTTCCCCCGAATACGCATCCAACAGCCACGCACACTGAAGACTGAAATCCACCGACTTCCGACACCTACAAAAACAAACAAACCCATCCTCGTCAGTAACATTTCCCCTTCCTTCCCCACTAATAAAAACATCCAGTAAAACATACCTATGGATCATATACGGATGCAAGACTTCAGCAACGTCTTGCATGGTAATATACATGGTCACCAGTTGCGGCAGATAAAAGTCGACTTCACGCTCGGGAAAATGAAACATTCGATTCACTGCAAAAACACAAAAGACCAACATCTGTTAATACCATTTTCATTGCCTTTACATCAGCTTTTGCCATAATAATCTCTAACCCTGCCTGGGCGTAACCCCATAAATTGTCATTACCGAACCAAACGCCACTCGACAACAAATGGTCAGGCCGTGACCATGACCGTACTTCATTTATTATCTGTATCATCGATACATGATTCGCCCACAGGCTTCTATGCCCTCCTCGCCTTACATCATCGATCCCACTTACCAATATACTGCTGAACGCCTGGATCCTTCGAAGTCGCCAGATATCCAATAGCATACGACATGTTGAACACTTGACTCTCAAAGAACCTCAGCAACCACGATTTCGTCTCCGTCCCATTAGTACTACAACTTCCATTGCTCGAAGTTGACACCGTCGAAGTTCGACCGCCGTTCATAATCACTCTGTCGTCCTCGCCATTTTCCTTCGGTAAGTCCAAGTCATCGTCTTCTTCGTACTCGACGTCTTTCCCAATAGACATCGCCCTGCAAAAAATCCAAACCAAAACATCAGTCACAAATTCATCAACCATCAAAATTATCACCTTGCCTGATTCACTATAGCATTATTCATTTGACATTTGATTCTGATTACACCAAAACATCCACTTGAACAACACAATTCCTCATAAAAACCTTCTCTATGATACACATTCCCGCATAATCATTCGTCAGCCATTATGACGTCTGCAGCATTAAATCTCTCACAATTATATCCATCATTTGCCAAACCAACAGTCTCCCCCTAATAATTCTGCACCAACTAAAAGCAAAACAATACTCACGAGGATTCCCATCAAAACAGCATTCACCTCTTAACCTTGCACCTAATCAGACATCAGAAACACACGTATCTGACAACGTAATCAGCAATCACATAATCACCAAACCCATATCACAGCCAGACAAAAGTCCTCGCCAAGTCAGGTGTTTCATCCATCCATCCATATCATCGAAAGTTCATATCTCATATTCACTTCAATTCTCCGTTTAATCCCGTTTAGCACCAGCAAAACAACAAGCGTTATCCCTCAGCTGTATTAAATTCAACCTTTGGCCAAAACCTTTTTCCTCCATTGAAATTCCCATGTTTCAAACTACAATCTTCTTATTATTCTTATAACCTTGGTTCTTCCCTGCCATTCTTCCTTGTTGTCCTGTATTATTCCATTTTCATCTACCCACTCAATCTTTCATGTTTACTTTGCAGAATCCGTCCAATCAAAATTCTCTAATCAACTCCATACAACTTCTATCCCGCTTCTCGTCAATTCACATTCAATTTCCTACATCTCTAGGTTCATCCATATTTAATTTTTGCCCTTTACAACAAATACCAAAGGTCCCATTCCACCAGGCCGAAAATATTTTCTACCTCTCTAAAAATGTAGTTGCAAACACCTTCTGCCAACCTTTTCATTATTATTCGCCAAACAGCACCTCGAACCATGTTTCTAAAATGGCCGACAATTCTAAACACCTTTTGACTTTCAGCTCCTGTCTGTCTCTCTGTCTCTGTCCTACAGCTGACACTTTTAAAACTCGAAAACAAATTTCAGCTTCAAACTATAATGGACATGCATAACACGGCTTCCAACACGTGCATTCTCTACTCTCCTCGTATTATCTTTCATGCATTTTGTCTCCTCAAACAAGAGGCTTTTATTATGAGGATAAATAAAGTATAAAGTTCATTGCGCAACACCGCATCATTATCATCATCATCATCATTATTGCTACAATTCCACGATATATATGTGAATTTAATCGAATCACACACGAACATTCATCCCACGACACGGCATCTAAAGCAAGAATTATATATTTATTCCTCGACCTGT
>JAQGBJ010003693.1:0-11969 GCA_034698345.1 Sphaeridia pumilis | reverse complement strand
ACACTAATGCGTTTGAGGTATTGCTTGAGAGGATTAATTATAACGTAAAAGAAACAAAAAAGTTGCATTGCAGTATTAGTAGGTAAAGGGAAAGGCCGAGGGAACCCGGGTTTATATGGATGGCGCCCCGGCGCCGCACGCGCTGCGGCGCCGCATTTCCCGCGGCTAATTCCGCCGCGCCTCGCAGCGTATCCCGCGGCTGATACCAGCCCTCCCACAGTTTGCACTCGCCCCTCCACATTAGAACTATATCAGTCTGTGTGAAAATAGCTAGACGTTAATATATGTATACATATATAATGTTTTTTTCAGATTCGCTTTGTGTGAATGAATTTAAAGTTGAATAGTGTGTGCCATCATAAAATTTAATACGACAGCGCGAAATGAGGTTTGAGTGCACAAATATTAACAAGCCAAATTCAAGTAAAAGATGAACCAATTACAATTTTTTTTTGGGATGAGTACTTAGAATTAACAATATATATAACAGAAGTATATGTACAACTAAAACCAGTGTTTTTCTGAATTTTCCTAATTTTTCGTCAGGCTTGAACCGGAAATGTATTTATACACTTAGCGTCTATATATACTTATACTTATACTATACATTATATTACTATATATTTTTTTTGCAAATTTTTCTATAATTTTGATATTTTTTTCATATTTTGACATTAAATCATAAAGATATACACAGTTCTTCAAATAATTGCCTGAAGCAAAAGCTTTACGGCTTCGGCTAAAGCATACTTCAACTCCAGAGTTTTCCCAATGGTATACGTATACTCTAGAAACAGCAAGTATAATAGCATATCTACCTCAAGGATGGAAAACGCTACATATTTGCATTTGCTGTGATTAAATAGCTTGAATTCTCTATTTACTAAAGTTAAATTATCGATATCATAAACATTCCTTACTTCAACTAGCAAGGAACACAGTTCCATTTGGGGATACTGTACAAGTGGCAATGGGGTTGGGTTGGAATTGAACCTGCTGTCCTCCACCCCAAAAACCTCTTTATCTGCTATTTTTAGAAAATCTGCGAGTTTGTCGTAATGACAGTACTGATCTAAATGCAATTTAACAACGGATAATATTATACCTGGCACAAAACGTGTGGCTATTTTGAGAGGCCAAGATGAGCTTGGCTGAACCTGTTGAAGGTTTATGAACCAAACGTTCTTGTAGATGTAAGACGAAGACTTCAAGGAAATCAGACGGGGAATCTAAAACCAAAAGCAGGAAAATGAGTTTGATGGAATTATTATTTCACATGCGAAAAGTTTCGTTTTCAACCTACCTTCTCCATATTTAACTCCATTTTAGACTTCGAACGTCCCATTTACTACCGGATTTCGTCGATGAAGCGGGTGAGAATGCTCAAGTGGAAGGAATATTACTGCAAGACAAGAGCATTCAGTCAGTGTGTACAATTTTGTACAAGATATCAGGAACTTTGAGCTTACCTTATTATATTTACAAACATCTGGAAGGGATGCACAAAAAAGAAGTTGCCAGGGTAAAGCTAACTGCAAGACAACAATATTCAGTCAGTGTATGTCATTTCGATAAAGTTTGCAAAAATAGTAAGCTTACCGTATTTTATGTACGCTGCAGCTGGGACGAATGCTCGAAAAGAAAGTTGCATGGAGAAAGTACTCTGCAAGAAAGACGATATGGCTAGTTATTATTGTTTCGTTCCATGTGATGAAGATGGCAAATCCACGTTCATCGTACAGTAGCCAAAGAAAGAATGAAGTTTCACCGACCTTTTCCCCCAATCATATAGCTACAGTAGCTAGAATTTTCCCACTGCAATCTGGGCAATGTTTCAACTCCTGGGAACAGGTGTAACAGAGACTGCGGCAAGTACAAGGGAGGGCGACCACATGGGCGTATTGGTAGATGCAGCTCATGCACTTCTGCTTCCCCTCCATCGTTCCGTAAACTTCGTTTAGAGACCGAATTATAGCGAAGTTGCAGAATCCGTTATGACGAGAATACAGTTGAGAAGCGTTATAGTGTAGGAAGAAATCCATCTGTACATTATCGCTGCAGGAGTAGCATGTGAGCTTATGCTTGTTAAGGAAAAATCCGTTCCGTGCAAGTTCCACTTTTTCTTCCTTTGGTAATTTCAGTTCAGCAAGAGTTTCAAGGCGCGAAGCAAACTTGCGATGGCTTTTGAAGATATCGTTTGAACGATATTGAATTCTGAGCTTGGTCGACGGTATCAAAGCTTGAGCTCTCACTCCTGCCAGTACATGTTCAATCAACTTTCTCTCTTGGCCAAGGAGAGGTACGTTGGGGCTTTTGGAATAAATTGGGCATTTTGGGTGAAGCAACTCAACATCATGTCCCAAAATATACGGCTGCCAGCTTTCAGCAACGGTGACGAGATCGCAGAAGGCACACAAGATTTGCGACTCATAGAGGAAAAGCCCATGCTGAGCAAGCAGGACCTGGTTAACGTTGTAGTTGTAATGTTCACAATAAGAAAGGAGGCGGGTGGATTCTTCGATGAATCTGTCTTTTTTAAGTATATCAAGTTTAACAGAATCTTTCATGGCGATGGGGATGTCGAGAACTCGTTTGGGTGGAGCAGATTCTTCGGTTTGAGGTTTACAGGTGGTTTCGCAAGCACATGTAATTGGAGACGGGTTAGTCACAAAGGGGCACTTTGGATATTTGATGGAATGCTTGGCCTTGAGTTCGGTAAAATTACCAACAGGTGTATCGCGCCTGAAATGACATCCAGCACAAAAAACAGTTCTTCGGTCTGGACTCAAGAAGAATCCATTTACGGCAAGTTGTTCAGGGATGACGGACACTGGTGTTTTGAAAGTTAAAATACGACTGCGAACACAATGCATCTTGGCGGAGCTGAGGCGTGAAAGTGTCGGAAATATATGGCCACTGTATTATTGTGGATAATGTTGCTTTCGCACCTTGACAATGTTTACATTTCTCCGGAACTGAACAATTTTGAACACAGGAGTTTTCACACACGACGCAATAAGGCTGGAGTTTGGTAATTGTTTTAGCGAACTGGCTAGGAGAGATTAAAACATGTTCCGTGAGAATGCAATAGTTTTCTTTGGTAGAATCAACTCTCAAAACGTTCCTGACACATGAAATACAATAGGAGGACTCTTGTTGGTTCTTGACACGTACTATTCCCATGTGTAATTTGGAATCTATCGTTAGTTTACTACTCATTATTTTTTTACAGTTACTGGAGGTGAATTACTGAGGCTCAAGTGAGCTTGCACAAAGAGAACTAACATTTAAAAATATTTTAAACTTGTCGATTGCGGTTTTGAAATATTCGGTGAAAGTACAAGAATTGCAACGATCAACTCTACGTAAAGTGGATATGCACGAAGCTTGACATGTTGAACAGTAGGGTATGTATTCTTGCAAAAACTTGCAGATATTGGCACCATGGACTGTAACATGTTCACTAAGGTCCAAGAAGGTGTTTGAGATGATTTTTGCAAAATCTTCAAGGTCGCGACCCAACTTGTGTAAATCGTACAGATTAATCAGCTTATCGGCACAATTAAAACAAAGGTAAATTTTGACAGAGGAAGGTAATAGAATTAATTGCACACGTTGCAGGGTTATGTGATGAGTTTTGGAATGCTCGAATCTTTCTAGAATTAGTTTTTCGCAATATTCTCGTGTGAATAATTTGGGGTTAAGCGAATGTTGATTACTACACTTCATTATTAGAATCTCTATGAATTTTCCAGGTGAGGTGAGGCAGTTTATGCGTTAAATCGGACCTTATTCCCTGAACGCATACTTTGCAGTCGAACCAAAGTGATCCACAAAATTCCACTAAGCAAGTTGAGCAATTATCGCAGTACATTCGGTTTTTTTCGACCAGCTCAAAAAGTTTCCCACCGTCATAAATTTTATGTCTTTTAACGTAGGTATATCGATAGTTTTGCATTAAATCGTAATAATCTTGGTAATTTAAGCACTGGTCAAACATGGGTTTTAAATTGTCGGCAGTTAATTCAATACAGAAACGTTTATTTTCACGAGATGAATAAGCTTGGGTCACGTGTAGATCATAGGTGGTAGTAATTTTTTTTGCAACAATTTCGTCGAGGAAATTAGAAATTTCTGGCTGACTTTCAAATTTTACAGCGGTGGAGGTCATCGCGGGACAGAACTGTTCTGGGTGGTGTGATAAAAGTATGTTTTAAAATTAATTGAGGATTCGCACCTCTGGCAGTAGCGATACAGCAAAAACAAAAAGGGTTGTGACTTTTAGAGAGGTTACATACAGGTTTGGCTACGGGTGGTCTGATAGTGGTATAGGAGCAGCGGGAACAGCGTAATTCCGGCTTCTGCAGAAAAGGTTGAAATTGGGCAGGCAAAATTTCCCCGTGGAATTGGACGAATGTGCAAATGTCCTGAATTCTTGATTTGAACATCAACTCAGATTCAACTGTGTTTATGTATTGGAATGGTTTGAAGTACTTGTGTGGCTTGTTGGTTAATTCAAATTTAGTGCAGTCCAGACAGAATAAATTAGCGAACAATTTTACACCGCATGCAAATACGTGATATGACTCAGTTGGTTTATACTGTATCTGTATAAGTAGATCAATATCGGATTGTGAGAGCTTATGAGGTTGAATAGTTTTATTGGAGTTCATTAAAGACTGCTGTTGTTTAATTATATCGCTTAACCAACCCATTACAGAAACTGAATAGCAACTTCTGGTGAAAGCTCAACTCTAACCGCTTTATAAATGCTCTTGAAAAAATGTTTCAAGAGATTCTTATTCCGTCTGTACCGAAAACAGCCTTCACACCTCCAGTTAGTATTCAAATATCGGCCTTCGTCATCGTCACAATTGCCACCAAATCCGAAGGATGAAAGTGCCGTTGAATTTTCGCAATTGTGACAATATAAGCAGAAAAAATTTTGTTGCAAAAACGCAAGGTAATTTTCGGGGACAACAGTTTCATGAATCGTATTAACTTTACAGATTTTATTCAATGTTATTTCAAATTTTTCAAACGATGCAGGGCTTTCTATTAATTCGCTGGGTTGAAAATACTGTTTAGGGTTTTTAGTTAATTTGTCCGTCACGCATTCTTTGCATAAGAGCTCGATGTCAAGATAATAATACTCACAGTAAAAATGGCTTGAATGCTCAGGTTTGAATTCGACAATTTTCAAGAGCTCGAGGTCTGATTTAGAATACCTAGCATGAGGGTTGTAACTCTCGTAATGTGTTTTGCTCATGTTAGTTAGGCAACTGGAATATTGTTAACTGAGAGGACAAACTTTTCGAATTCTAACACGGGATCAATATTCGCAACAAGTTTCTGGCAATAAACGCAGCGACTGCAAGATTGGGGTGGACAGTCAGGAAAGTCATAGATCAAAGGTGCTACTACGGTAGATTTTGAACATTTCCTGCAATAGAGCTCCCATTCATGAAAAGATAGAAAGTTGCAAAAGTTTGAAGGTTCAACAGTTTTGTGCACAGAACCTACTCTACAATGGTGGTCATATGATTGCTTGAACCAGAAATACTTTTCGTGTGGTGGGAGTGAATGATCGATATGGAAATAAGTTTTTGGAAATTCTAGTATCGCGTTAGAAGCGCGAGTATAACAGTGTGGCTTTCCATGCAAAACTACGTAAAACAAATGAGCATGAACAGCGTGAGTTGGCTTATAGTTAATTGCTCTGAGAAGATGAATATTAGAGTTGGTAAGATTTTGGAAAGGGAAATACCGCAACGACATTGTTTTACTCTAGAACTATGACTGCATGTTCTTCTTGGGAAAACTTAACAAGATCATTGATAACGTACAACAGGGAAGTTCCATCATGTTTTTGCAATAAAAAGTTGTCAAAAACGGCTCCTATGTCCCCATCGGCAAGGTTAAATCTACGTCTATTTCTGAACTGAAAGTGTAATTTGAAGAAAGGAAGAAGACAGTCTCTAATATACTCTATGTTTTGAGGCCTTTTGGCTGGGTAATCCAGCTGAAAATTGAAGATGTCGAAAAAATATATTAATATACCAGTTTGAGTTCCAAAAAATCTTCCTTTAGTAACTGCACACACCCTTGAACAATATCTGACACCTTTCACTGTAGCCCAATGAACTTTCTCCGACCAGACGTTGTTGAAACAGTTATCCGCACTACAAAATTGACAAGCGAACAATCTCTCCAAATGATCCAAGTCTACAAACTTAACAAGTTTCTCCATCAAACTCTAAACCTCGAATGGGAAAGAACATGTACAAAAACTTAAAGTAGACCAATTCGTTTATTGACAGGGAAAAAGGGTGAATTTCATCATTGAAAGCCTGTGGCATGTTTTGTTGGTTATGTGTCTTATTTGTATGTATATGTAAACCCCTCAAAAGTTGAGCCTGACCCTCCTTCACATGGGAGCCAATGGCATGTTTTCAAATATAAAAGATTTTAACCCCCACAACTTTTTCCATATCGGTTAACCTAATCTATACATAATATACTGGTGAAGTAAATTTTTTATGTTTACGCATTTGTAGATCCTTAAGGTGCTTATACAGAGGGAAATGCAGACTGGCTTCAAACCTGCAGAGCAAGATGAATGATTAGCTTCGGTAATCTTCAAAATAGCTTGAATCTTATTGGTGTACGCTTCTTTTCAATTACCTTTTTGAAGCCTTGAGAGAAGAATCTTGAAGCCTTTGGTGGGAGAGGTAACTTTTCCCGAATGTTGCCAACCGGCGGGCGGTGCACGTACTCACGGTAGATATCCTTGAGGACATCTCGTAGCGCTGGTATCTTTTCGCAATGGTCAGTAAAGAAATATAACATTTCCTCGCCAGTACGCAAATGTCTACTTTCTCGTCCCAAGTAGAAGCTGTAAAAGTAAAGTCATGTTGTTGTATGTATTCTATTCAGACCGAGGATGAAAGGTAAAAAGGTTACTTGCATACTTACTAATCACTGTCATTGTTAAAGGTTCTCCTTCTTGCCATAAGACTTTGATCCACCTCATGCGTAACGTCAGGGTTCCAGAAAGCCTTGGAAGTCGGCTTCTCAGTAGTGAACAAATGCATGTTCCAGGTTTTTGTAGGCTTGCGGACTTTCATTCCATGAGACCTGTAGATGGTGAAAGCTGGCTCGAACTTTTCTTGCAAGCGCTTGAGCGGTAGAGCATGCTTTCTTTCGCTCTCATCGCTGCATCCGTCCAAATTGCAAGGAGCTCTCCATTCCCTCGTTTGACGAAAGTTATAGGGTCGCGGTTTCGCATCTGCGGAGTCATCGTCCACCTCCATCTCGTCATCAGCATCGCTGTCGGTTTCTTTCAGATTAGCTATCAGATCATCGCCTTCGGCATCAAATGCATTGTCTCCGGCGTTGATGGAAAGATCAACAGCCTGTAAATAAACAATGTTCAAATGAATACACGACACGCTCAAAAAGCTTTCAAAGTGTTGTTAGAGGACTCACTTTCTGAGAAACATCGTCAATCTCCATCTTCTGAGTGTTTTCAGCAAGGTCCATGTTGACGATCCTTGAGCTTGTTACGTTCAAGTATGAACTCTTCTGTGAAAATCAATGTATCAATTACATGTAAAATTCGAAGGGAAATTTTCAAGACGCCTATTTACCTTGCTTGTGTATAGCTTTCACTTGTAAACTGATTCCTGGAGAATTCGTCAGCAGCTTGGGAAGTTTGAGCTAGAAGACTCGGGTCGAAGTGATGTGCTGATTCAAAATCACAGCTATTTATATGTCCCTCCAGACCGAGTCTCCCCGCTTTTATTTCCGGGTCTTCACAATATTTAGTCCAGTTTCCCACGGTCCGAACATGGAACAACATTTCTCACAAAGCAGGGTAAGCTTGAAAATATTTATCTGAATTTAGTACACAGTACACCAGTCCTTTTAATTACAGGTGAAATGTGGGTTGTGTCCTTTCTCATGCCGATACCGGCGAAAAATGGAAGAGCATGTCAGAGAAAAACACGAATGTCATCTCTGTATGGAAAATGTAATGAATCTGGATACTCACAAATGCAATGGGAAAAGGAAGAGGGGAAAATGTCCACAATGCGGGAAAGCGTTCCAACGTTTATACGCGCATTCTTGTTTGAAAAATCAAGGTGGTGCTGGTCAAGCCCCTCTTGGAAAATTTATACTGGAATCCAGCACTCAGAAAGGTGTTATTACCACTTTCAAGTTCCAGAACCTGGATGATAAATTGATAGAGCTTGACAA
This sequence comes from Sphaeridia pumilis, assembly GCA_034698345.1. Taxonomy (NCBI): domain Eukaryota; kingdom Metazoa; phylum Arthropoda; class Collembola; order Symphypleona; family Sminthurididae; genus Sphaeridia; species Sphaeridia pumilis. The sequence goes on along the minus strand of JAQGBJ010003693.1, from coordinate 3,710 downwards.
ATTTTGGAATCTTCTGGTGGATGACATAAGAGCAATTATAAAACATTACCTAACGGTTAAACGTACAATTCGTGTGTTATTTGTTGTTGATGCAAATATGTACAATCAAGCCAGAGATGTAGGCGTAGAAGCTCATCTTAACAGCGGGTACTTGCACGTAAACCATCCAGAATTTTTGGACGCGGTTCTTGTTCGTGCATATAATTATTTAGTAGCGTCATACGAAGCCTTCCAGGAGAAAGGATCAGGATATACGTTACAGCGCATAAAAAATTTCAGTTTAAAAATTACTAACTTACGTCAACTTGCCGGAGGGTCCAGCCATGCTTTGCCGGCAGAACTGAAGAAACGAAGAGGACTTGTTTTTATTCCGTTTACTGGCAATAAATGCTTCCAATACGCTATAGCCAGCTGCATACATGCTGCTGAAGTGCCCGGGGGAAAGTACGACACGCACAAATCCCAAAGTTACGATACATTCCTGGATAGATATGATTGGACGGGACTGGATTTTCCAGTTAAATTGTCTCAGGTGGGAATTTTCGAGAAAAAAAATTCGATTGGAGTGAATATTTATGGAGTCGAGCCAAAGAACTTTAGAGATCCAATTTACCCGATTAGAGTACAATCGAATCGGGACTATATGATGATAGCTTCAGTTCTGTATATTGAACCCACAGCAAAAACGGACGGCCATTTCATTGGAATCTCCTGCTTTGATGAGCTCCTAGGACAGCATCATGTGAATAGGCATTATTTTTGCATGTGGTGTCTCAACCCGAGCGGTTCTTTTGCACAACATCAAAAGCATATAGACATGTGCAGTGGTTTCGGAGCTACAAAAATCAAAATGGTTGCGCCAAACAAAGACGGTAGCCCAAAACATTTGACATTTACTGACTACCACAAGTTGGTAAAGTTCGAAACAGTTTTTTACGCGGATTTTGAATGTGCAAGCGTCCCAACGTCGATCAGGAAAGGTGCAAAAACATCGTTAATTCGCGAATTTGTACCAATCGGTTATGGACTTTTAATGGTGAATAGCCTCGGGACAAAATATATATCTCACTGGGGCACAGACGCTGTTACTCATTTTTTAAAAACCGCCATGAAATGGGCTAAAAAAGCGTTGGAAGATTTACACCTACCCGATCCTGGTCCTATTTTGACGGAACATGATGAAGAGACGTTTAGTAATGCGAAATCCTGTGACTGCTGCAAGAAGAATTTTGATGCTAAAATCATACCCGTGAGGCATCATAATCATTATTATGGAGGGAACAAACATGACTTTGGATTGGCAAAAATTCTGTGTCAATCTTGCAATTTATCTCTGAAGCCTCGTAAATTTATTCCAACATTTTTCCATAACAGCACGGGTAAGATGGATTTATATAATGCTGCACATGTCAGACTTTTCATGTTTAAATTTGATTTTCATCAGGGTTCGATAACAAGTTGATCATATCGGCATTAGACGAAAATTATGACGTCACATTATTTCCCGTAAATTCTGAAAAATTTATTGGAATTACAATCAAGGAAAAGTTGGAGGTTGATGATTCGGGGAAAATTAAGTGTATTATTGATGAACGAGGAAACTCTAGGGCTCCCATTCAAGCCCAGATCAGAATTCAGGACACGTTGCCAAAATTAGGAGGCGCTCTTGAGAAGCTGATTCAAATTGCTAAAAACAACCACGGACCTAAATTCTTCGGCCTTCTAAAAAATTCATTCTCTTACTTGTCGGACGATGAGTTCAACGAAGTGCTCAACAAACAAGTCATGTGTTATGACGCTGTGAAGTCGATGAGTGACTTGGAGAAGACCGAGCTACCTCCGGTTACGGAATTTTATGACGTTTTATCAGAATCGGAATGTACTATTGACAAATATATGCAAGCACAAAGAGCTTTCAAGCTTTTTAGGTGCAAAAACATGAAGCATTATTACTCAGTCTACCTGGAGTTTGATGTGAAAGCGCTTGCATGTTTACATGAAGCGTATCGAAATTCTGCATTACAGAATTTTTCTTTAGAACCAAGTCATAACTTGACACAATCTTCTTTTTCTTGGGCTGCATTAATGTACTCTTCGAATTTGAAACTAGAGCATTTGTTGTGTAAGGATTTATTCACATGCATCCGTGGGGGAATTATGGGTGGAATCACACATGTCAATAAGCGGAGAGCTGATTCAATTCTTCCGGGTGATGCAGAGTATAACGGTGAAAACGGCATGTGGATTCAATATGATGATATTTCGAGCCTGGTAAGAGTAAACTTTTCCATTTTATCGTCGACATCCTCTGATAGTCACATTATTTATTACAGTATGGAACTATAATGCTCGGCGATTTGCCATTCAAGGACTTTAATCGCTGTGACGATTCTCAGATTGCTAAATTAATGGATAATGATTGCGAACTTCTCAGGAAAAGAGGCGGCCAGACTCAATACATTCTCGTCATCGACGCTTATGTTCCTGATAATCTTCACGATGAGTTACAAATGTATCCGTTATTTCCTCAGCATTTTACAGTGCTTAAGGAGAATATGAGTCCATATCAATTACGTGAGGCTGAGCGCATTTACGGTAAAGCACCATCCGCAAGTACTCGGATGTGTTTGACATTTCTACCGGTTCAAAAGTATGCCGTTCACTCTGCTTACTTGGCTTACTGTCTCCTTATGGGAGCAATAGTGACTAAGATTCATGATTCTTGGAGCTTTACTGAAGGAAAAATTTTTGCTGACTACGTGAGAAGTAATTTGGAAAAGCGTGCGAAATCCACGGATGAAATTTCGCGAAGTTTATTTACACTACTCAACAATTCGCTCTTCGGATTAAGCCTTTTCGATGTGACGAAACGGAATGATGTGCGCTTGTGCACAACATCAAAAAAGACGGAGGAAATGATAAGCAAGCCCACTTTTTTATCGCTGAAAGAAGTGAGCCAAAATGTAACTATAGTGACGCTTAGGAAAACCTCCGTGGAGGCTAATTTTCCTATATATTGTGGGTTCGCGATTTTACAAAAAAGCAAGGCATACATGGGAGAGCTCTTCTATTTGAAGCTAAAAAGAGACATATTCAAAGACAGGCGGTTTACTTTGATTTACACAGGTAAGTCATACGTTTTAGATTCATTCAACTCACTCCTAAACATTAAAATTTTTTGCTTCCAGACACAGACAGTTTTATTTGGTCATGTTCACTCCCAGACGGTCAAAAGGACGTGACTAACTTACTGAAATCACGCAATGACGTCTATGATTTCAGTGTGTATCCTGAGTCACATGAGTTATATGACGTAACCAACAAAGGTAAACCCGGGTTTTTGCAAAATGAATACGGGAATGGAGTCATAAAGTCAGTCATTGCATTGTCCGCTAAAAGTTATTGTGTTAAATTACGCAGCGACGTGGTCACTGTGAGGAGCAAAGGCATACGCAATTATGTTAAGGACAAACTTAACTTTGAAAATTATGAACGAATTCTTAATGAAGGTGGGTATCAAACAGTTGAGTTCAACTGCATTCGATCCTTGGACCAGCATCTTTATGTATGCCGAGTCCGGAAAGCAGGAATGTCCGCTCTACATTTAAAAACTTTTATGATTGATAATGTCTCCAGTCTGCCATTTGGACATTACAAAATTCGTCATTTAATGCCAGAAACTGTATGAAATAGTTTTAGTGTGGAATTGG
>JAQGBJ010003692.1:0-11970 GCA_034698345.1 Sphaeridia pumilis | reverse complement strand
CAGGTCCGAAACAGGTTTCAGATCACCGATGTCGTCAGCCCGGCGCTTTCTACAACAACTTCGAAGTTTAGTAAATTTCTTATCAAAAATACACATTTTTAAAATTCGTACCTCAAAGACTTGATAATATGAATCGCCGGAAACGCGTACGAAAACAGAAGAAATCCATAGAACAAAATCTGAGCCCAAAAACTGAACCAGATTTGAAAGTGGGCCAGCGTCAGTAGAATTCGGTAGGTACTACACCTTCTGGGATCGTCCAGTAGTGATGTTAAGAAAAACGGCCGAAATGGCTTTCGGACAATCAGAATAACGTTCTGAAGCGTTATCAGACTCCCAAGGACTAGGAATGTCTTGAAGAGGCCTTCGCAGCCATTGCGAAGTTTAGATTTGGTCTGGCTCTTCGGTCCGAGTCTTCGGTTTGCTGAGACGAAATTGGATAATATTCTTAAGCTTTTCGGAAGTTTGAAGATTTTACGTAGAAGCCTTGACTTACCACTGAACTCTTTGAAGTACTGGAAGTACGCTTGAACAAACATGGGCAGTTCCCGCCAGCGGGAGAAAGTTGTGACTTGAAAATGCAATGGTATTGCATAGCAACTTGCGGTGTACAGTAAATGGCACGCTAGAGGGAGCTGAATGTTTCCGTCGGCGGGAAACAGTGCTTGAGCCAGCCGAAGTAGCAAGAAACACTCGTAAAATGCATTCAAGCTGAAAGTCAAGATGCTGACGGCCAAGTACAACTTGGACTTGACTGGTGTCACCGACAAAATTCGATGGTCCCAACGCGCGGGACCGCTGCCACTGTACAAGAACAGCTTTGTGACGAAGCGCATAAACTTTTTTGAAGTTACACTGAGCATCTCAGAAATTTTTGATTTGAAGACCTACTCATGTACTTGAAATCAGTTTTGCTTATGAAATCGCCCGATTTTGGGTTTGATCAAGCAATTTCGTAGGTTTCATTCGACTAAAAGCAAACTGATTGTTTATTCATTTGACTGTAAATTAAGCACCTGGCGGTCATTTCTCGCGCAATTTTCAAAAGCGTTCCGGGTATTGTTATTCGTTACTACACGCTATATTTGCCTTGTATTGATAGAAACCTCAAGGGAAAACGATTTTGCCTGTAGTTCAAACAAATTATCACTCTCATCAGCGACTGTTTGACCAGCTGCTATGTTTTGGAATGTTTTGCATGTTTTCTTGAGCCATGAGTTAAAGAACGGAGATTTTCTTCGATTCAAAATCAAATAACAATTATCTTGGTTTGAACGCTACAGAGAAGCAATTGAAAACAATCATTTTTCAATTAAAAAAGTGATCAACTTTCCCATTCTCCATTGTTACTCGGAAACAGAAACAATTTTTGACCTTTGAGGAAAGTCAAGGACGATTGGAGAGTTATTATTAGTTTGCTTGCAATGATAGCACGCCATCGCCTTGTTGGAGGAAAGCTTTGAGTTGATGAACGAATGGTTTTGAAATCCATGGGATTGTCACGCTCGTTTCGTTCGTGAATTATCACTCTTACACTTTAAATGACCAGGATAAAATGTACGCTAATAAACAGCATGCCGTTAGAAGAAGGCACAAATTCCACTAGTGATGGTCCTAAGAGCCAGAGCTTTAGAGCCGGCTCTAGAGCCGGCAAAGCGAGTCGATCGTAGCGCGGTGGTGTAGTGTCTGGGAACGAAAACGTGTGAAATGCACGGCTAGGAGAAGCTTGTAGCTGTGAGCAGAGCTTCGCATCCTGGACCTCCAAGCAAAAATCGGCTCGTCAATCCCTAGTGTAACTGCTACTTGGCTCTGTGTTTGTACGGGGTAGCAGCAATGGCTGGGTGCTGTGTGTTGTGTGGAGGGCAGGAAGCTGCCGGTGTTGTCTGAACGCTATAAGCCGCTCTATACCGAGTAGAGACAGACGCTCACACACAGTCCTCTTAGAGTCGGTTCTCTAAAGAGAAGATGCAACGCTTGCAGTAAATCAAGAATGTCAAGCCAAATATTGGCGGGTGCTTGAGAGTTTGGGGTAACCCAATACTACTGGGTCCAAACAAATTGCAATTGATGCGTTCTGTACTGTCAATATGAGGGTTGCGAAATGGACTCTTCAGTCTAATTGCGAGTAGGCGGTTCTTCGGTAACCACCTCTCCCCTCCATATACAATACAATACAATGAATTCAGTATTCAAGTTCATTAAACAGTAAAACGTTAGGTTTTCACTAGAAGCTTGTTGATAATTCATGATTGTGCATTCACAGAACTGCATTTCAATCAACCATATGCAATTCACAGGATACTAATTGGGTTAAAGCTCATGTTATTCAATGCGCATTGTTCAAATATAGCAAAAAAAACAAAGAATTGTGTCACCAAAGAATGTAAGCGGAAATGTTTCTTTGCAACGCTGAAGAGCAGTTGATGTTAGACAGCGAACTGGTCCAAAAGTTCAAAAGTAGGACCGAAAAATCCAAGGTGGCAACGCTTCCCACAGGCTCCTGATTGAAGATGAAGTTCAAAGGTTGCTCGCTGAAATACAGTGTTTGGGAGAAGCGACTTTTGTGGACGTCCTTAAGCTTATGGTTGCTTTACTTGATTTCGTCGTGGATCCCTGCCAAATGGTTCGATTCAACAACAACAAGGTATCCAATCTGCAAGGACTTTCAACTGTTTGATATTTGAAGTAGTTTCTACTCTGGCTTTTGAAGTCTGCAACTAATTTGTCTAATTTGATTGCTGCAGATCGGTGTTTGGCGGTAACCGCCTCCTGGTGGACACACCTGGCTGCAAAATTTGGAACATGGACGCTTTCGACAAGGACGTTCTGCCGTTTCTTCAGAAGGTGCAAGTTCCCGTTTGTGAAGCTCCAATAATTGTGATAGAAGACCACGTGAGTCAACAAGTAACGTTTGGGAATTAAAAAGCCAAACTGCACCGATTTTTGAATGTGTTTTAGAAACTGGTCTACAACCGGAAGTCGAACCGAAGTGCGGGTTGGACTTGTTGTTTCAGAAACATCTTACGAATCTCACAGTCTCTTAAAAAGTATACCAAAGAAGCGGATAGTTTGATTGAGTAAGTGAAATGAAGTCTTTCATCAAAATTCGGTTTGAGGTTGGCATGAATTTTGGTTCTGCAGGACAAACAAAACATGCATCCCGATTCCACTCAAAGGACTTCGAACAGAACACGAATTCCTGCAAACAGAATGCAAAAAAGGGAACGAAAAACCAGTGATCGACTATCTAGCCCAGCCTCCGAAACCGAGTATTCACTCAAATCGAACTTCAGAACTCGTGAAATACTGGAATCAGCGTTCGAAGAAGCCACAGTCAGTACGAGAAGCAACTTTGAAAGCGTCTCCTGAGTCAAAATCCCTCCCGCCAAACATACTGATAATCGGAATCGATACAATTTCAAGGCTCAACATGATTCGAACATTGCCCCAAACCCGGAATTACCTTTTGAAAAACGACTTTGTGGAACTTCAAGGGTACACGCGAATGGGCCACAACACGTTTCCCAACGCAATGGCCTTTTTGTGTGGTTTCCCAAACTTCGATAGAGTTGGCGTTGCTCCTGATTCGTGCTGGAACCGAAGTCGCGGCGACAGTTTCGACAAATGTCCGTTTATTTGGAACCAATTCAGCCGAAGCAGATACGTGACGTCGTTCATCGAAGACTCTCCAGACATTGGAATATTCAACTTCGAAAAAACCGGCTTTGTCCTGCCACCTGCTGACTACTATTTGCGTCCTTTCACTCTTGCATACGCAAAAAGCTTGAATCAATCCGGAGGTTGTGTTTCAGGCGGAACTGGCACCGACTTACTGATAAAGTACATCAAGAATTTCGATGCTTCTGTTAACGGAGTCGTTCCTTATTTCCTCCTCAGCTGGTTCACGTCTGTTGCTCATGATGACTTAAACAACTTGCGAAACTACGACACAAAATTTCAAAACTTGATCAGCAACGCTGTGGAGGCTGGCGACAACACAATAATTTTCCTCATCAGCGATCACGGAACTCGTTTTGGCGAGTTTCGGCAAACGTTCATGGGCCACTACGAATCAAGTCTTCCGTTTTTCTTCGTCCGACTTCCTCCAAGCGTCAAGTCTCGCTTTCCCGACTGGGCAACACAACTGGAGGAGAATTCAAAGCGACTTTTGTCGCCATTGGACTTCCATGCCACATTACAGCAAATCTTTGAAACTTTTGCAAAAGATCCATCGGAGAAGCCTTCGAAGATCAAAACAAAATACTTTTCATTCTTCGAACCAGTACCGCTGAATCGCACCTGTCAAAGCGCATCCATTCCAGAAGTGTATTGTCGTTGTGGCGTAAATCCTCAAGTTGAAGCGGTTGCCTCCAGTACGCATCCCGAAGCCGTTGCTGTGATATCCAAAGTGATTGAAATTTTAGGCGATAATATAGCCAACGGCCTCTGCGCACGTTTGACCTTCAAAAAAGCTTTGTATGTCCGGAAGCTCGAAGGAGGTCAGCAGGTTCTGGACAAGTCTGGCAAGTCTGTCAAATACACCGCCAAGCTTGTGGGAGTTGAAACGAATCCTGTTGGCGCCCAGTTTGAGGCCAAAGTTCGGACGTTTGAGAGCAACGGAACAATGGCGGTGATTCGAGATGTCAGTCGAATCAACAGTTACAAAGGGCAAGATGAGTGTATGAAGGAATATCAACTCAAAAGCTATTGCGCATGCTCTAACGAGTAAATCGTGTTAGGTTAGGTAGGTTAGTGTCTTCACGACATAAGTCGCAGTAATTATAGGCTATAACGACATGGAATAATGTCAACTTAAGAACAAATAGATATGTCAAATTGTCGATTTTTGAACGCTGGATTCTAATTGATGTTCGCATTTGACATTGGCGAAATAAATTATTGTTTACGTTGAAAAAGCGATTATCTTTTGCGCAAACAGATCTAGTCAACTTTTATGTGCCTTCCAGAAAAGTTTTTTTAATCACCAATGCATAACATGGGCGTCGTGTTTTACAGGGGTTTCCCTTTTGGGCCCATCTTGAAAAGTATACGAAAGCGATACTTTTGCAAGCTTCAGCTATTACTTTTCTACGATAAGAAAGTTTCGCATCAAGATATATATATTGTGCAATCAAGTTTGAGTTTTTATTTAAATTCAGGTAGCTCGTAATCAATCTTTTCTTTGAGTGAGCCATCAGAGTTGTACCAGTAATACCATTTGAAGGGGGGTTCGTCCCAGCATTCTTGTAAAGTTTGCCTGGCATTCTTGCATAGGTTTCTACAGCATTCCCCTTTGCCGAATAATCCATACCCTGGGCCGCATTCCTTCCATTCCATGAAGCAAGGCGGGTACTGCAATTGAAATTTTAGTTGATGAGACCTTGGCGGACTTTGGGAAATCTTATCAAATTGGTTCACAGATTTTGCGCCCTTAACAATGTAACGCTTCTGGGGGAATAAGAGTGTGTTTAGAATGGAGCTGCGGTTCGAAAACTTACGATGGACCCGGAATCAACTTGAGCTGCCAGCAGGATCACCATGACGATGCAAAGCGCTGCGGATATCCAGCGAATACCCAACTTGGAGCAAGTCAAGTTGGAAGCCATTTTCACAGTTTCCGATTGTCTCAAATATTCAGCAGTGGCGACAGCTCACTCAGTGTCTAATCGGAACTTGTAGGGACTGTGGAACTATAGTCAAGCTTTTATACTCGCTCAAGTGAATGGCTCAAGCTGGTGACGCCAGATTTGCCAATGACCAAGTTGCAACTCACAACAACAAAGCCAAATTAAAATATATCATTGCAGAACATCAATTCGAAATCTGAGCAGTAGAAATGAACATCGGTGACAGTGTTCAGCAAGATCCAGCCAAACTCGTGAAAAACTGTCTGTGTGGTGGAACAATAGACAATTTCTGAACAAGTAGCTACAAACAAGTCGTTTCAGATTCAGAGTTGTTCAGCTGTTCACAGTAGTTACTTTGTAAGAGTTGACAGCAAAGACTTGCTAGTTTTTTCTAGTCAGCCACTAGACGTCCAGTGGATTAACTATAAGCAGCTTCCACGATATTTTGCGCTAGTATGTTCTTCCGACGTAGGAAAAAATCAAGTTTCTTAAAATGTTTGACATTGTTCAGACGCAAGGAATCAGTCCCCGGGTTGTAGACATTTTGAACCTGAAATTCTCGTTGGCAATGCAATCACAGGGAATGCTTTTTTATTGTTTCGTTCAGTCCAGTCAATTAACTGAAACTTTCACTTTTAAGCACTATAAACGCCTCAAAACAAACGCTAGATATACCGAATCCACAATTGTTTGGTTTAAATTAGATACTACTTTCTCGCTTCAAAACAACTGACTTGAATCCGCCAGCCAATGCAAGCTCGCTTATTTCAGCGACGCTGCGTTGGTGCCGCGCTTCGTATGAGGTCGCCACGCCCCTACAGCTATTATTATTACACATTATTAGCGTTACGTGCGTATCACCTGCGTGTAACAGGACGACAAGGTGATGAAACGATGCAATCATTTCGTTCCGCAACATATATATTTTTGTCATAACTGAACCACACCGTGACTCAAACTTTGCTGCTTTCCATCGGTGTCTCATGGTCTTAACCAGCTAGATTCATCGAGTCATACGGAGATTGTCTACGTTATATTATGATATGCTTTTTAAGGACTGCATCATAAACATTGCCCAGTCATAGCAAGTGCATTTGAAGGGTATACAGTGAAAGTTCGAATTAGTGGTACCACAGATCAGTGGTAAACTCGAGATAGTCGACAAAACGTGATGGAATTTCGAAGTTTGTTGTTGTTATTTTGCAGAAGGTTTTAGTTGGCGAAGACGAAGGTAACGAGGTTTGTTGATTGCATCGGATTAAAATTGGATTATGAAAAATTTATCGGGAATACAATTTTGGAAAACGGTTTGGTTTGGTTATAGTGGAAAGCGGTAGTTAAAAAACATTATTTTGAAAGATGTTGCGAATTTAGGTGACGTACGAAGTTTCGGAGTTGAAGAACTAAGAGTGTTTTAAAACCGGTGTCTGAGTGAATGAAATAGAAGCCTTTGAAGTGATGATAGTAGTATGATGGGGGTATCGAGAGATAAGAAAGTAAACAGCGGGATTCCGGTCTAGTGCAAACAGGAGCCACATAAAAAACCGCTCAAAATAAGTCTCTTCTTTCGTATGTCTGCAAAGTTTGCTTTGAAATATCTTACGTGCATTAAAAACTTCGTGAAATATATCAGGCTTCACAATGACAACTGATCCTGCCGGCTGAACTTGGACATTGAGTGGATTGGAATGACGTTCATAGAACTCTGCTGTGAGTACAAACTTCTTACAGGTCGCCGCTGCTGGACATTTCCCCCCAGTTGCAACTTCAAAAGCTTCTCGTAATCGATTAGATTGTTCAGATTGGACCCAAAACCAAATTTTTGGATCCGAAGAAGGATTGAGGAACAGGAAACTAGAAATTTCCAGCATCGGTGTTGATTTGAACCGTTTTCTGAATGGTAGTTTGTTCAGGTCCAAGCGTGCAGCGATTTTGTGTGTTTACCGTTAGTCGCGTAAACGTGGAAATTTGTAGCAACCAGGGTCGTCCTAATAAAAATTCTACTACAGCTTTACTATCCCCTTGATTACTTTGACCCAGGTTGAATTTCTAAAAATCGCATTTCTAAGAATACAGATAAACCGAGTTCAGAATCATAAACGCCAAAAACTGCGGCTTAATCACTTTCGGGTGTCGAGTTGCCAGCTTGTTCAACTGGAACAGCAGCTCGCAGATTCGGCGAATGTGTCGGACAGAATCGTAACAGTTTCCGGTGATTGTAGCATTTTCTGAACTTGCCACAGTTTGGACAATGGTAAGTCAGCAGATGAGTTTGTAGTGGGGTTGTTGATTTCCGGCCGCTGTTTCACTTCTCGCACTTGGGAAGTCTGCTGTTGAAAGAATACACCTTCAAGGAATTCATTAGCGACCAATCGGCAGTACAGAGCACGAAAAAGAGCAATTAGCCGAAGAACTGACTTCAAAACGAGCCCGCAGACCCATTCCGAACCAGTCATTAAGAAGTTTCTAGATTAGACTCGATGGTTCTTTACTTGATGGCATGTAGAGTGTAAACATTGCGGTTTTCCTTGTCGCTGCATGTTAGAAATGGGGAAATGTCCAAAATTGAAACTTTTGTAGCTGTTTTTATTTACAAGATACCAAATTAAAATTTCGTAAATTTTCACATTTTTAGGCGCTTCGGATCACTGGTTTTCAAAGTGCCCAAAGTTGAAGCTTCAATCTCGTCTGCGCTAACTTCGAATGTTTCGAGGCCCAGTGACGGCGTACCTAATACCGGCCGGGCATGGCTTTTGATGATTCTGGGACAGTTTTTGACTCTCTTGCAGAAAATATACTAGAATGCAATCGGCAGGGGACAGCCGAGTTTCCAAGCTAGTGAGCCTTCGTTCTGATGATGACAAATAGTGGACGATGGATAGAGAAGCATGACGCATAGCAAGCACTCCGGATTTCACATGAACGTGTACATACAACTATGAAATTATGCATGTTCGATCTAGAATGCCCCTAAATATGCGATAGGAGCAAGCATGTTCAAATTGGGCAGCACAAGACTATGTGTTAAGCCAATAACCACCGCAAAGTGACAAATGACGAGGTGTCAAATGGAGGGTGGGGGGATATATATAATTGTCAGCGGTGTCTTGTCTGTAGGTGTGCGCACATATGTATGCACTTGTGTTACAAACGGGTGTGCGCACACGTACAGACATTCGTGTGATTGCATGAGGCTTGGGTATCTTCGGTACCCAGCCCAACAAGTGCGGTGATACCCGGCCAACAGTAACAGTACCTTAGTTTGTATTAGTATGTAATTTCAACTTTCTCTGCACAACTCGAAGTGCTCTATCACAATAATTTTCTTCATCAGCGATCACGGAACTCGCTTTGGCGAGTTTCGCCAAACGATCCTGGGTTACTACGAAGAAAGGCTTCCGTTCTTCTTCGTTCGGCTTCCTCCAAGCGTCAAGTCGCGTTTTCCCGACTGGTCAAGCAACTGGAGGAAAATTCGAAGAGACTTTTGTCGCCCTTGGACTTCCACGCCACACTTCAGCAAATCTTTGAAACTTTTGCAAAAGATCCATCGGAGAAGCCTTCGAAGACCAAAACAAAATACTTTTCATTCTTCGAACCAGTACCATTGAATCGAACCTGTCAAAGCGCATCCATTCCGGCAGTGTATTGTCGTTGTGGCGTTAATCCTCAAGTTGCGGCGGTGGTTTCGAGTACCCATCCCGAGGCCGCGGTTGTGATATCCAAAGTTATTGAGATTTTAGGCAACAACATTGATATTGGCCTCTGTGCACGTTTGACCTTCAAAAAAGCTTTGTATGTCCGGAAGCTTGAGGAAGGTCAGGTTTTGGACCAGTTCGGTAAACTTGTTAAATACATCGACAAACTTGTGGGAGTTGAAACGAATCCTGTTGGCGCCCAGTTTGAGGCCAAAGTTCGCACGTTTGAGAGCAACGGAACAATGGCGGTGATTGGAGATGTCAGTCGGATCAACAGTTACAAAGGGCAAGATGAATGCGTGAAGGATTATCAACTCAAAAATTATTGTGCTTGCTCTAACGAGTAAAGTAGTTAGTTATCCTGAAAATTTCCAATTAGTCAGATAATATTTTTATTAGAACAAGTAGCGGGTTCCTTTAGGACAGGACTCAAATTTAAGCGTCTAACATTGTAACCTCATTGCGTTCAGAGGCCACGTTTCTCGTTACTATTAACTTTCCTGCAATGAAAACTACTTGTTGAAAAACAACAGGCATCTTATTTTTTGTCTAGTGTTTTATATATTATATTATTATTTATATTATATATTATATGCTACAAAAAATCTAACAGCAAAATCATAATTCTACAGCAGCTTAAAGCTCCAACAACTTCCAACTTCGAAGGTACAATTTAGTAAACTTGCGCCCTCTACGGTCGATGTTAAAGAAAAATGAAATTCCAATAGTCAAGACAGTTAGAATGCAATTAAATTGGAGTTTATTCAACAAAACAAGGAGCTTTTAACTTCGTACAAGTTTCTGAAAAAAATCACTTGTTGTTCTCTTTGAGTGTGCCATCAGAGTTGTACCAGTCAATAATCCCATTTCATTGGAACTTCGGCCCTGCATTCTGCTTCGGTTTGCCTGGCATCTTTGCCTTTGCATAGCCTCGTACAACATTCGCCTTTGCTAAATCTGCCATACCCTGGGCCGCATTCTTTCCATTCCATGAAACATGGCGGGAGCTGCAAGGTAAAAATCCTGAAATTTCGACTTAAATTACTGGATGACGAGCGAGTTTGAAGTTGAGAGCAAGTCAAGACTGGATAGGGAAACTTACAGTGTACTTGGATTCCACTTCAGCAATCAGCAGGGCCGCCATGACGACACAAAGCGCCGTAGTTATCCAGAGTGCAGCACTCAGCTTTGAAGCCATTTTCGAAGTTTTGGTTCTCTGCAAGTGCACTGACACAAAAGTAGATTGAGTCTCGATTCGGATCTCTCAGAAGAACTGCAGAAGTACTGAGATTCCTGGGTTTTATACTTGCCGGGCTGGTGACGCTTGAGCCTGTCAATGAACAGCTCCAATTCAAAACAATGCCAAATTAAATCTTTTATAGGCCACAACCAAGAGCAGCATCGACATCAGCACAGTAGAACAACAGCGGTATCAGCATCGGCGACGTAGTTCAGCAACATCAAAGATCCAGCCAAACTCGTACGATGCTGTCAGCGTCTAACTAATTGACCCGCTGACTTTCAATCAGTCTAAGCGGTAGCAATGATATCTCTCTATTTATGTCGGCATGTTCAGATTCAATCGTTCAATCTCACTAAGCATTTTAGCGTCTTCTGCAGCGATGAGTCATAAAGAGAACGTTTTTTTTCCGCTGAAGGTACACACAGTTTTTCAGGTGCTACCCAGTCTGATTGTTGCGCATCGGTATTGAAATCTTATTCAAGCAAGTACATTTTTGCCGACCCATGACGCTATGTTAATATTAATTGTTGAATAACACCTGTCTACCAATGCAACCTCATATGTGTTTAAAACGCCTCTTCTCTTCTGTCACAGAAGCCGTGCAGATTTTCCATGCGCTTTGTCTTGTTGAGCTAATTAATTAGCAAAATATTAGTTGGCTTTTCAGCACTAAACTTATCCAAATAAAGGCTTACAATAAATAATTCGATTTGTTTTGCTTCTGAATGAGATAGTGTACCGCCGTATATAATTTTTTCAAACAACAAGCGTTAAGCCCATAGTTCGTTCTTGCATTCGCCAGCCAATTCAAGCTCGCTTGTTTCGACGACGCTGCGCTGCCGCGCTTTGTATGACGCCGCGCTCCGCGGCTACTTGACAGCCCAATGTTGATTAAATATTATTGTTTGGTAAATCATTGTTATTGTATATTTTTGTTTTTGTTTGCTTTGTGTGTAGTAGCGTGTATGAACTGCTACGCCAGCGACGCTGAAAGATCTGCAGCACAGGGAAAAGAGTTTCTAAACAGAAATTAAAGAAGAAATCCTGTGTACACATTTGAATCTCGCAAATTTCTCTTGAGGCTCTTGGGCAGCGTAGGGGTCGTTAAGCTAAATCGAAATTCTCGCCCTTGTTAAGCTGAACATGGAAAATGTTTTTCAATTTTTTCATCTTTACAGCAAGGAATTACGAGTTTTGAAATGCACAAACGAGCCTTCAAATTTTTTGTCAACGACTGGAAACGAGGTAGCCTTGGTCAAGTTGGTGAAACTTCTCCGGGTGCTGCAAAATCCCATGTACATATGCTCTGAGACTGCGGCGTTGTTCCGGAAGTACGCTGTATCCAAGAATATTCTATCTTCTTATGCCTCTAATTCAATCTCTTCATCGTGCATTTCGTTCCAGA